>PVJX010008313.1:0-66282 GCA_004027295.1 Dolichotis patagonum | reverse complement strand
AGAACCATGCCTATCACCATGTACTAAACTAAAATCTAAATGCATCTAAGATCTAAATATTAAAACTGAAACACTAAATCTGTTGGAAGACAAAGTCGGTAAAAATCTTGAAGACATAGGGGGAGGTAGAGAATTCATGAACAAGAATCAAACCACACAGGAAATACTTCCCAGAACCAATAACTGGGACCATATTTTATTAAAGAGTTTCTGCATGTTGAAAGAGATTTCCTGAAGAG
Organism: Dolichotis patagonum; assembly: GCA_004027295.1. Lineage (NCBI taxonomy): Eukaryota > Metazoa > Chordata > Mammalia > Rodentia > Caviidae > Dolichotis > Dolichotis patagonum. The sequence goes on along the minus strand of PVJX010008313.1, from coordinate 66,043 downwards.
TGAAAAGAAAATCCACAAATTGAGAAAAAAAACCTTAATGGCCTGTCCCTCAGACAAAGGAATTCTGTCCAGAACTTATAAAGAATTTTAAAAAATCAGACCCTCGAAATTGAAAGACCCAATCCAAAAATGGGCATCTGAAATGAATACACAGTTTTCAGATGAAGAAATATGAATGGCAAATAAATACATGAAAAATGTTTGTCATCATTAGTCATGAGAGAAATGCAAATTAAAACCACAATGAGATTCCATCTCACCCCAGAAAGAATGGCCAGGATAAAAAAAAAAAAAGAAAACTACCAATAACAAATGCTGGAGAGGCTGTGGAGAAAAAGGAACTCTTCTGCACTGTTGGTGGGAGTGTAGACTTGTGCAACCACTGTGGAGGTCAGTCTGGGGATTCCTCAAAAAGCTGGGTTTGGAAGTCCCATTTGACCCAGCTATTCCACTTCTAGGCATATTCCCAGAAGAACTGAAAACATCATATCACAGTGATATATGTGCACCCATGTTTATAGCAGCACAATTTGTAATAGCCAGATCTTGGAAACAACCTAAGTGCCAACCAACTGAGGAATGGATAAAAAAGTTGGGGCATTTTTATACAATGGAGTACTACTCCACTATAAATGATCACATTGAGATATTTATAAATAAATGGACACAACTTGAGACCATACTCATAAGCAAAATAAACCAGACTCACATGTATAAATACCATATAGTCTCCTTAGTATGAGAGTTGCTAAGAGTATATAAGATTTTATGGTAATCATGATTTCCCATTTCATTGCTTTGAAGTCTCAATTTTTTCATCATCAGTTGGAATGGTTTTATTCTCTTTTGTTTGCCTTTATTATGTGTGATTGTATGAACAGCTGTTTTGAAGAAAAAAAGACATTATGGCAGCCAGTGCTGATTTAATATCATCTTGCTTAGAAGTCCTACCATGCTTTTACACTGCTATTACCATCAGTTCTATCATGTTGTGTCATATTGAGATTTTAATATATGTGATAGTCTAAACAAATTTTTTATTGAAAATGAGATATTATAGTAGCCATTGATCATTCTGTTATTCGGTTCAGAATGTCCTGTAATTCTTTCATTCATTTAAATGGTTTTATACTATTTTGTTATGTTTGATATTATTGTATTTGAAGCTATGCTTATAGCAGAGAAAGAGATATTTTGATAGCTACTGTTAATGTCTGGTTGTCTTAATGTAAAGTGCTGTGTTGCTTATGTTGTTTTGTTCTGATCTGCTTTGTTGTGCCCTCTTTTGTTTTATTCTCTTTAAAATAAAAAAAGAAACAGATTCAAAGAGAGATCCAGGAAATTAAAAAGTCAATTGAAAGCTGGCAAAACCACTTGAAAGAGACTGAAGATAGACTTTCAAACCTTGAAGACAGGATTGCTCCTAGTGATTGTAAAGGGAAAGATCTCTTAAAAATAACATGGCATCAGGAAATAACAACCCAACAGCTGTGGTAGGTATCAGTGAAGAAGCAGGGGTCAACACAAATGAAATTAAAGGATATTCACAAAAGTAATAGAAGAAAACTTCCCAAATGTGGGAAATGGATCTGGCACACAGATAAGTAAGGCATATAGGACTCCAAATAGCCATAACCAAAGTAAATCTACACCCAGATGTATAACAATCAAGATCACAGAAACTCAGCACAAGAACAGAATATTAAAAACTGTTAGAGAAAACAGACAGATCACCTATAAAGGAAAACTAATCAGAATCACAGAAGACTTGTCAACACAAGCCATCAAGTCAAGAAGAGTTTGGGGTTAAGCGTTTCAAATCCTAAAAGAAAACAACTTCCAACCCAGATTGATCTACCCAGCAAAACTATCTTTCAAAATTGATGGAAAAATAAGATACTTCCATATAAAGAACAACTGAATGAATTCATGACTACCAAACCAACTCTACAGAGAGTGCTAAAGAAAGTTCTAGAGAGAGATAAAGATAACCATGGTTCCAGCAACAGCAGCAAAGGAAGACTGCCAAACAAGACAGGCAATTGAATGAAGGAGAAAAGTGAATGGCCAACAATAGGAAGACAGCAGGGCAGAAACAAACCAATGCATGCTAGTTGTAACCATTAATGTAGATGGCCTCAGGTCAGCAATCAAAAGAAACACAGGGAGACTGGATCAAGAAACAAGATTGATCCATACGCTGTAAACAAGAAACCCATCTAACTGGAAAGGAAATTCATAAACTGAAAATCAAAAGAGAAAAACAATTGTTCCATGTGACAGGAGACCAAAAAAAAAAAGAAAATCCCAAAACAAAACAAAACAAAACAAAACAAAACAGAGTAACTTCTGTCAACCACAGAATGGGTAAGAAAGATCTGGTATTTTTATGCAGTAGAAAGCTATCCCACTATAAAGCAGAATGATCTCAAGGTTCCTGTAGGTAAATAGATGCAACTGGAGATCATGTTCATTGCCAAAACAGTTTGAACTCATTCATGTGACTGCTAGCATCAAGAAACAGGAATTAATGGGGTCCAAAAGCAAAATAGTTAATGTAAGAGCAAAGGGGAGGAAATACCTGGGAGGGAAATGTGGAAACTACTGTCAATTTCTTATTGTCTTATCTTGAACTCTTGCATTGTTTACACAATTTTGTTAAGTTTGGCTTTGTTCTGTCTTGTTTTGTTAGATTTTATGCTGTCAGACGGTTGGGGCAGCTATTTTGAATATTTTATGATAATCATTGTTTCCTATTATATTGCTTTGAAATTGTACAACGTTTTCATTCATCAGTTTGATGGTTTTATTCCATTTTGTTTGATTTTGTGATGTGTGATGGTATGAACAGCTATTTTGAAGAAAACAAGACATTATGGCAACCAATGTTGATTTACTATTATCTTGTTTTGAAGTCCTACCATGTTTTTGTTCTTCTGTTTTGATTGGTTCTATCCTGTTGTGTCTTATTTGATTTTATTATGTGAGATGGTATAAACAAATTTTTTTATGGAAAATGAGATATTATAGTAGCCATTGTTCATTTTCTGTTATTTGGTTCAGAATGCCCTATAATACTTCCATTCATATCCACACCATGTTGGAACTTAGGGTGCTGAGCCAACCAGTAACCAGCCTGCCGCCCTGGTAAGTGACTGTGGTCTGGCAAGCTGTGGCCACCCCAGGGTGGGGAAGCAAGAAGTAACAGCATTTCCTGAGATCCATGCCATGTTGGAACTTAGGGTGCTGAGCCAACCAGTAACCAGCCTGCTGCCTACCAGGGCATGGGCTTAGAATCAAACATACCATATCCCCCCTCCCCCCCAGCTAACAATCGGGATCCAGAGATCTGGGTATCCCTTGAGAGGTGACCATATGTGGTACAACAAGTGGGGGGAGTTTCCTTCTACCATCTCTGAAGGCAGATATTTTTATCGCCATTTTGCTTTGTCTTGATTAACGGTGTTGCTCTATTCAATATTCTGTTCTGATGTGTTCTATAATGTTGTGTATTTCTTTTGATTTTACTGTACATAATAGAAGAACAACTATTTTGAAGATAATGAAATATACAATGGTGCCTATTATTGTTGTCCTGGTGACCTTCTGTGATATTCTGTGCCAATTTCACTATACTGTCTCAATTGGCTTTATTCCATCCTATTTTGTTGTATATTACTACCTCCAAGTTAATGAAAATTAAATAAAAATAAAACAAGAGAACACTAAAAAAACTTCCATTTATTCTCTTGAATAGTTTTATACTATTTTGTTATGTTTGATATTATTGTGTGTAAAATTATGATCAACTCTGTCAAAGAAAAGAGACATTATACTAACTACTGTTGATGTCCTGTTGTCTTGTTGTGAAATGCTGTATTGCTTGCATTTTCTGCTCTGATTTGCTTTGTTCTGTTCTCTTTTGTTTTATTCTCTTTAGAATAAAAAAATTAAAAAGAAAAGACCAAATTTTAAATGTATTGAGTTATTGAATCTTGCAACCTGAAAGTTATAAGGTGACTGTTTCATATATGTACATAACACTTATTTGAAAAGGATGTAGAATTCCTTGTATTTCCTACAATAAATAAAAGTGAAGATATTCTTAAATTAGAAGGGCTCATATTTTACTCTGGCATTAAGAGGGTTTTCTGACTAATGGAAAAGTAGGAATACAGAAAATCTGAGCTGAGGGAAATAATGAGTTTGTAATATTTCTAAATTAATGAGGAATTATGCATTTATGCTATTTTAGTTGAAAACTTTGTTGAAATCTAGATGTCTATAAATTCAATTTAATTTGATGACTCTGTGTTTGGAATCCAATTATAAGTATTTCTTTTCTCTATAAATACTAAATGTCTGGGAATCTACTTTAGATTATTTAATTCAAGTGAACATTGATGATTAATCACAAAACAAGCAAAGAGGGCTTGTCTTTTGTGTCATATTATTTAATTAGTTAAAAATGAATACAATTAATGTGTTTAATAAAAATTATTTCAAATTATAAATAATTTCAAAGCTTAGATGTTTTCAAACATCATCCTTCAGAAATTCTATCACTGAATATTTTTAATATCTAGGTGAATGAACATCATATCTTTAGCTTTCCATGTAGAAACTTCTATAAGACTTTTTCCTCTTTGCTGAGATTTGGATCTTAAATTGTGCCAAGTGACTTTAAAATTGCACTGACTCAAACACCATCCTTTTCCTATGAGTGAGTGCTATTTGTTTTGAAGTCCTGTATCATTTCATTGTTTTGTTGGGCTGAATTTTATTCTGTTTTGTTTTGTTTGATTTTATTATATGCAATGGCATGGGCAGCTATTTCAAAGATAGCAAGATATATTACAGTAGCCATTTTGGATTTACTATTATCTTGCTTTAAATTCTTTTATTGCAGTACCGTTTTGTTTTCATGTGTTCTATTCTTTTCTATTTTGTTTGATTTTTGCTATATCTGCAGCTATTTTGAAGACACAAAGAGGCATTATGGTAACAATTGTTGATTTCTTATTGTTTTGAAGTCCTGTATCATTTACACTGGTTTGTTTTGATTTGCTTCATTCTGTTTTATTTTGTTTGGTTCTATTCTCTCTAAAATAAAGATTAAAAAATAAAATAAAATTGTACTGACTGAATATGCATTTGTATGTTCTTTGATATTGAAATGGATACATTCTTATCCATTTAATACATCCATGTTCCATAGTTACATTTTATTCTGCTTTAAACTGACTTTGGAAGAAACTCTTGATATTAACTTAGTTAATGGTTATTAGGTGAGTCAATCAATGGTTGGTAAAGTGTCACTGCAAAACTCTTCCCAGAGCCCAGTGCTTACAAATATAGTGTTGTAATTTATTTATAATTACATTATTTCTGAAGAATGGTTCAAAACAAGAGGAAAGTTATGTCTCAAAAACCTCTCTTTTACTTAACATACACTTACATTTCATAGTGCCTTTTGGGTTTTCTTTTTATTCATTTCTCTAATTTTTTCACTTCTTTAATCCTTTATATTCTATTTTTCTCTGTCACTTCATAGTTCTACCAGTCTCTTTGTTCATTTAATTATGTAATCAAGTGCATTTTCATGAGTTCTTAATAACACATGTATTTTAAAAATTTTAACAAATATTTATTGGTCCCTACTATGAACTTGTTGTGAGTCTAAGTTTTAGGAAAAATTAGAAGCCAAGCAAAATGTGGTCCTCAACTTAATGACGGGTACACATAGTTGACAGAAGAATTTAACCATGAATCACATTTGTAGTAAGCAATAAATAGACCTACAGTGTTTCTTTGTAGCCAACACAATTCCTTTATATTTGAAACTTTATATTTTGATCATTAAAAGAAAGAATATTATAAGCAAGTGAAAGAAAAAATGTAATCAACATTTTCTTAATACCTACATATAAGAATATGATTATTATTGGTCTATTTTTATCTCTACTGTCAAACATAGGAAAGTCAACTTTTAGGTCAGGGATATAGCTTAGTGCCACAGTGTCTGCCTGGTAAGTGTGAGGTCTTGAGTTCAATTCCTGATATCTCCCCCAAAAAGGTCAATTTTCAAAATTTCTTCAATAGATAAGTAAACTAAGCTCAAGCATTTAATTATCTTGCCTAATGTTAACTTTTTAGTGAATAAACTATGGGATAAGTCTTGGTTTTTTGAATCAAAATTTCATACTCTTTCCACTATGCTATTGCTTCTAAAACTGACTAAAATATAATATAAGTGCCTTCACAGAGGTGTGAACAAAATGTTTTTAAAAATAATTAATTAAGTTTATTTGTACATTTTAAATATACATAATGATCATATTCATCATAGGGAAATTTAACCTGTACATGATATAGCTTAGTTCTTTTTTGCCCCATTCCCTTACCCTCCTTTTAATACCTCTTCACACCAGAGAAATGATGCAACATTTAAACATGTGTGTCCAGTTTATTTCACTTAAGAATGTGACCTAAAGGTGAATCCATTTCCCTAGAGATGTCTCATTTATTCTTCTTTATGGCTGAGGAGTACTCCATTGTATTAAAAAAAACCCACATCTTTTTTATCCATTCATTGATTATTGGGAATTTGGGCTGTTTCCAAGATTTAGCTATCACAAACTGTGCTGCTATAAAGATGGGTGTGAATATGTCAATGTGTTATGATGTTAATTGTGTTGGGAACACCTCAAGAAAGAGAATGCTTGGGTCAAATGAAACTTCTAGTTTTTGTTTTTTGAGGAATCTCCACACTGATTTCCACAGCAGTTACACCAGTCTACACTCCCACCACGAGTGTAGAAGGTTTCTTTTTCCTCACAGTTTTGCCTGCATTTCTTATTGTTTGATTTCTTGATAATAACCATTCTATCTGGAGTAAGATAAAAGCTTAGTGTTTTTTTTAATTTGCATCTCTCAAATGGCCAGTGATGTTAAACATTATTTCATATATTTATTTGCCATTTCTACTTCATCTGAGAAGTATGTGTTCATTTCAGAATTTCAGATGCCCATTTTTGAATTGACACATTAAATTTGGGGGGATCTGGTTGCTAAATTTTTTTAGTTTTTTTTCTGTGGAGGGGAGATTTGTCCTTTATATATTCTACATAGTAGTACTTTTGGGAAGAGAAGATAAAAATTTTTCCAGTCTGTAGATTGTCTCTTCACTACATTCATGATAATTTTGCTGTGCAAAAGAATTTTAATGTTATGAGATCCTAGTTATTGATTCTTTGTAACATTTCCTCTGCAATTGGGTTTTATGTCTTTCATTTTATGATAACCTCTTTGATTTTTTTTCAGAGTACTGTAGTTTTCAATGCAATGTTTCTTTTACTTTCTTTGTTAGAGTCATACCTAAATATTTGCTTCAATGCTATTATGAATGTATTTTTGTGATGCCAAAAAGAGAGAAAGATCCAACTAAAAAAAAACTATAGACCAATTTCCCTAATGAACTTAGACATGAAATCCTGAATAAAATACAGGCAAATAGACTGCAGCCAATGCTCAAGAAGATTATACACCATGACCAAGTAGGATCCATGCTAGGGATACAGGGATGGTTCAAAGTACAAAAATCAACATAACACAGCATATCAACAGACACGAGAATAAAAAACACATGATAGTCTGAACAAACACAGAGAAAGTATTTGGCAAAGTCTAATACCCATTCATGATTTTAAAAAACCTCTATAGGAATTGGAACAAATAGTATTTATCTCAATATAATAAATGCTGCCTGTGACCAAGCAGCCAACATCATACTAAATGGTCAAAACCTGAAAGCTCTTGCTCTAAAGTCAGAAACAAGTATGTTCCCTTTCACCACTCATATTCAATATAGGTCCATAAATATTAGCCAAAGGAATTAAACAAGAGAAAGAAATAAAAGGAATAAACATAGGAAAGGAAGAAGTTAAAATATCAGCACTTGAAGATGACATGATAGTCTACAAAGAAGACCTCAAAACCTCCACTAAAATCTTCTCGATTTAATATCCAAATTCAGTAGTGCAGCTGGATAAAAACATCAACACTGAAAAATAAAAGCATTCCTGTAAAAAATTAAAAACTCACTGACAGAGAAATTAGTGACACCAAAGTGCTTTCTACTGTACCATGGTGCTGCTCACAGGTGTACACTTTGGGCTCATGGCCTAAGTACTCTATGCAATGACTCTCACATCATCTTCAATTTTTTTCGCACAGCACTTAATGACCTGATACTTTGCTAGTACATAAAATCACACATCCTAAACACTCACAAAATATTAAACATTCATAATTTCTATACTAAATGTAATGCAAACAGGTAACTCAGTTTGTTGACTGGAATCTATCTATGGATCATGTTTTCATTGTTTCAGAAAATCCAAATATGCATTAGTCATAATCCTTGACTTTAAAAGGTTAGCTGTGCTTGATGAGTTGGTCTGCTGGCCAGATTGCTAAACTACCTAGACAGTAAAATACACATTAATGAAACAAGCCAAAACCTCATAACAATAGTAAACATTTAACAAACTTGAAGACAAATATTTTCTACAGATGAGGAGTGGGGAGGAGAATCTTACTTGTTAGAACAAGACTTGTAGCCTTGGGAATATATGCATTAGTCAACAAAAGATGAATAACTTTGCAAGAAAAGATCAAGATATATATTAGGCTTGAAGCAAAATTTTGAAAGAACTTTAGTTGCATTACTTTTTCCTGTTGATTGAACTTTGTCTCATGAGAGAATCACTGCAATCATTTTGCAAGAAATCAGGATATTAAATACAGAGTCAATATTACATGAAAGAGAACAAAACTACATGACTGCTACCAGTTTTTCTATGTGATCATAATGTCCAATTCTGTGGATGTAATAGATGGTATTTTTCAAATTCCTGTATTAGTACATGAACATGCTGTGTGGTCAGTCTAGCACTGAGCTGAATTCCTGACAGATATTTTTTATGTTTGGAGAAATTTCATTTCTATGTTCATTACTGACTGTATTAATTTATATTTCCATCAAATGTACACAGGTAGTATTTCCTGTTTTACATTTTCAAAAATTAATATCTTTTGATAGTTCAATTTTAACAAATGTGCAGTGATACTTCACTGTGGTTTAAATTTTTTTATTTTTAAGAGAAGAAAACCAAACAAAAAGAATAAATCCAATCAAAACAAAACAGTGAAAGTGATACAGAACCTCAAAACAAGCTGACGGGAAATAAACAATGACTACCATAATGCCTCCCATCATCTTCACAATAGCTTCGAAGATAGCAAGATATGTTGTGGTAGCCATTGTTGATTTCCTGTTGTATTATTTTGAAGTCCTTACCACTTTCACTGTTTTGTTTTGATTAGTTTTATTATCATTGTCATTTTAATACACACTTCACTGCTAATTTGGGAAAGTGAGCACTTATTCATATACTTGTTGGCTTGAAGGATAGTTTTAATGGCACAGTAAAAATAGGTTTTCAAAACTGATTTCTCTTTTTCTAGTATATTAGTATGGTTTCCATAGTTTGCATTTTTCCCTTTTATTCTCTCACAAGTATCACAATCAATAAAGGCAATGAATGGGGTGAATCACTCAGCTGTGTTAGAACTTGTGTTCCTGAGATTCTCAAACTGCTGGGATATTCAACTACTCCTCTTTGCACTCTCTTTCACATTTTATATCACAAGTATTATGGCAAACTTTCTCCCTGTGTTCACAGTGGCTTCTGATTCTTCCTTGCACTCTCCTATGTGCAAGTGGCCATGCACATATATTTCTGTTAACCAACCTGACCTGCATTGACTTGGGTGTTTCTTCTGACACTACTCCCAAGATGATTTATGATCTTTCTAGAAAGTACAAAGTTATCTCATTTAGAGGGTGTATCGTTCAAATCTTCTTCATCCACGTCATTGGTGGTGTGGAAATGGTGTTGCTCATAGCCATGGCCTTTGATACATATGTGGCCATATGTGAACCTCTCCATTATCTTACCATTATGAAATCAAGAGTATGCATCTCCTTCTTTGTGGCTGCCTGGATGATTGGCCTTACACATTCTGTGATTCAACTAGCTTTTGTTGTCAACTTACCTTTCTGTGGCACTGATGTGTTTTGGAAAAGTCATAAAACTATGTTGTTCTGGAGCAACAATGAGCTTTGTAGATTGTATGACTGGAAAGATTTACCTGCATGTGCAGTGGGGTTCAAATTTCTTGCTCTCCTGCATTCAGCACATATCTTTTTGTTCTGACATGGGGAAATTTCTATGAACAATTAAAAAAGGAGAAAGCATGCAGTTGAATTATCAATGGAGATAATATATATAAACTGAACCTACCTGGAAATGAATAGTCACTGCCTCAGCTGACTCAGAGGTTTTCCAGTTACTAAAAAAAACAATTTATTAAATAAAATTTGTTTATTTCTCTCCCATAGGAATCCAGAGGTAAGCAGCCCAGATTGGCAAGGCAGCTCTGTTCCTCAGGGACATGTAAGTATTTTCTGTCCATCTTTTTGCTCCGCAATCACCAAAGGCAGGGATTCTTAGCCTAGGTCCATGGAATTCAAGGAGTTTGGGAAATTAGAAAGAAAAAAAATTACATTTATTTTTTCACAAACTTCCCCATGAAATCTATCATTTCTCTCAATTATCAGTGTGGCACAGAAAACTCAGTATAATAATAGCAGGCTCAAGAAGTTTGTGGTCAAAATAAATCACAAAGATTTTCACATCATGTTATGGTGTTAGATATCTTAAGATATCATTTAATGCTCCTCACTATTTCTCTCTTTTTTCTTTTCCCATTCTTGCCTTCCAAACTCCCCCTGCCAGTTCCCCATTCCATTTGAGCATTCTTTTCCTATTTGATAATATCTAGTATACATTTTTGTCCTTTTACACTTTTGGTTTCTCACACTGCAGAAACAGCACAACATTTACATGTGTGTTTTATTATGGTTTTAAAGTGTATCCATTTACTTAGGAATGCCTGAAATTATCTTTACATATGGTTGAGTAGTACTAGATTGTATTTTAAAGCATATCTTTATCCATTCATTTGTTGATGGGCATTTGGACTTCTTCCAAGATATAGCTATTACAAACTGTGCTGTTATAACCATAGGTGTGCATATATCACTCTAGTATGATGCTTTTAATTATTTTGGGAAGATGCCAAGAAAGGGAAAGTTAGGTAAAATGAAACGGCTAGTTTTAGTTTTTGAGAAATTGCTATGCTGATTTCCACAATGATTGCACCTGTCTACATTCTCACCAGCAGTGGAGAAGAGTTCCTTTCCCTCACAACCTTGCCAGATTTGTTATTTGTTGATTTCTTGATAACTGTAATTCTTTCTGGAATGAGGTGGAATCCCAATGTTGTTTTAGTTTACATCTCTTGAGTGACCAGTGATGTTGAACATTTTTAAATATATTTATTTGCTGTTTATATTTATTTGTTTGAGAAGTATGTATTCATGTCAGATTTTTAGATTAGGTCCCATTGTTTTAGATTGGGTCTTTAAATTGGAAGGCTCTGAATTATTTTAGTTCTTTATATATGCTGGATATTAGTCATTTTCCTGAGGAACAACTGACAAAATTTTTATCTCTTCACTCTGCTGATGATTTCTTCTGCTGTGAAAAGCTTTTTAATAAGATAAGATACTAGAGGTAATTTGATTTCTTTACTGCAGTGGGGACCAGGAACAATATATCCAGAATACAAGAGATTTATTGGTGCATTTTCTTGTGTTCCTCTTTCCAACAATTCTCATCAATGGTAAATTGTGTTATCTCTTTTTAAAAATGTCCTTTCCAGGATTTATCTGTTATGAATTGTGTTGCTATAAACATTGGTATGCTTGTAGTATGACGTCCTATGTAATTTGGGGGAAGCTGAATCATAGAATTTTTAATTTTATCTTTGAGGAATCTTAATACTGATATCCATAACAGTTGTACCTGTTTACTTTCCCACCAACAATGTAGAAAGGTTCCATTTTTACCACAGCCAAGTCAGCACTTTTTAAAATTTCTTGATGATTTCCGTTATTTCTGGAGTAATGATTCTGGGTATTCTATGCCATAAACATGAACTGAGTGCAATAATGTTAAGAATGAAAATGGAGAAAAGAGAATTAGAGGAGAAAAGGGGAGTTAGATAAGGGAATTTTTTAAAAAGAAACAAACTGTATTATGCACATGTACCAACTTCACAAGGTACAAAATTCATTTACGGTAAACATGTACAGTACTAGTAAATAAATTTTTAAAAGCATCTCAAGACTATTACCTACTGGAATAAAATCTAGTTTAATCTTCAAATAGAGCACCATTACAACCTAGAATCAGATGCAAGGTACAATGATATGAGGCAGATTATGCTGTAAAAAAAAGTCTCATATCCAGCTACAGAAATGAGAATGTTTCTGAGTCTTGTCTTGGCAGGGTCCTGATGAGACCAATGTACAAATTAAAAGTAAATATGCTTGATTTGTTGCCTAAAAGTCTCATTGTGCCAAAGCACTTATTGCAAACAATTATTGTGTATTTGTTCAGATTAATACTTACTTATATGCACAGCAATATAGTAAATGTTTTCTTGCTATACATTTTTATATTAACAGAGTATTGTGGTTGTCTTTATATGGGGTTTGAACATTATTCCCATTCTTTTCAGAGAATTTGACTGTTTGTAGGCATAGCATAATTTCATTAGCTTATTATCCATTGATAAATACACATTTTTCATTAATTTTTCAGTTCTAGTCACTAGATTATGTGGTTAAATCTATGTATTTATCCATAACTACATAACATATTATTGTTAAAAATTAAACTTTAATAAATATTATTTTGCTCCTTAAAATTTAACTCCATTTTGATTTCCTTCTTTCTAGCATCTTATTATCAATTATTAGAATCTTTTTTCACTAGCCAAAACACTAGGGAAATTTTTCCATAAATGTGAGCTCTTTATAAATTATCATGCTTATAAACTATCATGTTTCAGTATCAATTGGTCATTTTCCCTCAGAGTATAATTTTCATTAGCTTTGAAACTTGTGATGACCAGATATTAAAATAGTACTTCATATTTGACATCACAGGAAAAACTCAGAGTCCCTGGAGATTCTGTTCTTTCAAACAGGCAAATAAAAGGGCAAAAATATTTTTAGCAAAGGGACAGGTGTCTTTATCTTAACACATGATTCTATTGTGGAGTTGCTATGAACCCTGAAGTGTATATGTGCAGCCTAGAAAAGAAGGTAGGTAACACCAAGAAAAATAATTGAATAGCACAGGAGAACAAGTTGGAAAAATTTATTGATATATTGAAAAATGTTGATTTTGACTATGTCATAACTACATCATACCTAGAGAGAGGCATTTTAAAAACTAAATGCGTAGGATCTTGTGTTAGTTGCAATTAATCATTCTCTTCTCAGCAGTGATAACATGAATAATTTCATACTTTTCCACTGAATGCAAAATTTTGGGTGAAACAAAAATTATGAAAGATGGCAGACAGATCTTTCTCAAATTTGAATCAAGAATCTGAGTGAATGGGAGGGAAGGGTGGGAAACAGATGAGAAACTGGAATAGGATGTGTGGTGTACATGTGCAAACTCCATTTAAGGAATATAAACATTATGCATTATGAACATGTACTAATAAAATTATATTTTCAAAAGAGATGTATATAAACTATCTTCTATAAAACAGAAACAAATTTATGTTTCCCAACAGAAAAAATTAGACAACTGAACAAAATAAAATTTATATATGGTGACTAAAAATCCAAAACTGAGTACTTTCCAGTATAACATCATTTTGAAGAGTGATGTGGAAATTTTAAGAAAATAATTTTACTTAAAAGCACTGAATTTGGGCTGGGGATACAGCTCAGTGGCTTAAGTGCTTGCCTGGCAAGAGCAAAGTTGTGAGTTCAATCCCCGCATCAAAAAAAAAAAAAGTACTGAATTTGGCTTATTTTTTCTTGGTTCCTTGTGTGATCTAGAATGCTTGTTTTATCTCTGAACTATAAGAAGAATGAAGAGTTTAAAAGGTGTTTATACATGAGAATTTTTATGGGGTGAGGATAAAAAAGAAATAGAATCAAAGAGAAAATGTAAGCCATACTGAATTTCTTGAGACTCATAGCCTGAAAGCTGTAAGGCGATTTTCATACGTGTACACAAGCACTTGAAGAGAATGCAGAATGGCTCATGTTTCCCACAGTAATAAGAAAAAGTGAAAGTATTCTTAGATTAGAGGGGCTCATATTTTACTCATGCATGAAGAGGATTTTCTGACTAATAGAAAAGTAGGGATGCAGCTGAGGCAGATAATGAACTTGCAATATTTCTAGACTGAAGAGGAATTGTACATTCAGGATACATTATTTGAATATCTTATTCAGTCCTAGAGGATAAGTTCTGTTTAATTTGATCACTATGTATTTGCAAACCCTTTTCCTTTCTCTATAAATACTAAATGTCTTGGAATCTATTTTGGAGGATTACTCAATTCTATGTAGGCCAACAAAAAGGAGTATTCATAAAATACAGTAAAAACTTAAGGTTCTGCCTTTAGTATCATGAGTATTTAACAAAAAATGAATGTAACTGATGTGTTTAAAACTTATTTCAAAGCACAATCTGTACAAAGAGATAATTTCAAATATCATTCTTTAGGTGCTCCTTTCCCATTTTAAATATTATGACCTCTAGGTGAATAAATATCTGTGGTTCTCTTCTGTAAATCTCAATGATTTTACCTTGTATTGTCCTTTTAATCTCTTTTATTTCTTTTTATCTAATTATTTTTGACTTTTTAAATCACATTTTTTCTATTTCTGTTACTTTAGTATTCTGCTCTGCAAGTCTCTATGTTTATCTTCCTTACTATATAACTAAACATATATATTTTGAAATTATACAAATAACTGCTTTTCTATCTGTCAGCAAATATATTTGTTCCTATTATAAAAATGTTATAATTCTAAGTTATGGAAGATACAGGATGGAGGAGAAACATAGTTTTCAACTTTTGAGAAAGTGTAGTCTATTTGAAAGGGAAAAAATAATCAATATATTATATTTGTGGTAAACACTAAAAAAATGATGTTCTATGACAGAAAATATGTCTAGTTTATATTTAAAAGTTTACTTTTTGGTCACTAAAAGAATGAATGTTATAAGCAGCTATTTCAGAGACAGCAAGATATATTATGGTAGCAATTTTGGATTTACTAATGGCTTGTTTTGAAGTCCTTTGTTGCACTCACTATTTTAACTTTATTGCTTC
Organism: Dolichotis patagonum; assembly: GCA_004027295.1. NCBI lineage: Eukaryota > Metazoa > Chordata > Mammalia > Rodentia > Caviidae > Dolichotis > Dolichotis patagonum. The sequence goes on along the minus strand of PVJX010008313.1, from coordinate 50,701 downwards.
TCTTCTGTTGTTTGATTTTTCCTATGTCTGAAATTATATGCAGCTATTTTGAAGTTATCAAAAGGAATTATGGTAATTTTGTTGATTTCATAATGTTTTGAAGTCCTGTATCACTTACACTGGTTCATTTTGATTGGTTTTATTGTTTTACCTCTTTAAAGTTAAATAAATAAATAAATAAATAAATAAATAAGAATGAATGTTATAGCCTAATATTGAATAGGGGATCATTAATACATGTTTAAATATGATTTCAAGTTGGAGTTTTGCTCTGTGTTTGCCAAGTCTTTTTTTTATTTTAATTAGTACAACTTTGCAGTACATACCATCTTTTGAAATTTATTCATAATCTTATGTGTTGATCATTATCATCTGTAAGTGAAAGAAAGGAAAATAACACTAACATTTACTGAAAACTTGTATATGAAACACCTACATATTGAACACATAATTATGACACTAAATTGTTACATTCCCATCAAAGTTCACAAGGATTTCCATATTTTATGCCAAACTGACTGTTATATTTTTATGTGAAGTGATATTTAACTGTGGTTTTAATTTTTACTTCCTTGATGTAGGGTTGATGAGCACTTACTTGTTAATGTAACTCTTGACTTGTTATTGATAGTTTGTTTTTTTATATTTCTCAGTTCAATTTTGCTAGGTCATGTGTCCAGAAATGTGTGCATATTTACTAGATTTTCCCATTATTAACATATAGGTTTTCAAGCTTATCCCTAATAAAACTGTGTTTCTTTCAGTTGTGAAATCTCTTTCTTCACTTCTCATTTTGTTGGTTAGGGTCCTATGTCTCTTTTCTTAGATAGCCTAATAAAAAATTGTCAAATTGTTTATCTTTTTCAAAAATTAACTGTTTCAATGTCTTTTTGTACTTTTTAAGACTTCATTTCTTCTCTAGTATTTATTATTTCTTTCTACTAATTTTAGGTTTAATTTGTTCCTTTTCTAAGTCCTTGACATGCACCACTGATTGTTTATCTGAAGTATTTCTATTCCTTTGATGAAGATACTCATTTTCACAAGCTTCTTTCTTACCACTGGAATTAGTGCATTCCCAAAGATTTTAGTATGTTGTGTTTCCATTTCTGTTTAAAATATTTTTTTATTTCCACATTGACCTACTCAATGCTAATGCCATGCTGTATTTGTTACTATGAAAATTCAGTATGTCATGAAAACATTTTTTTTTAAATTCTGGAAGAACTTTGAGTCTAAAGGATATCCTTGCTATGTATATAATATAAATCTTTATTATCAGTTATTTTCATTCAGGACTTGAAACATGAACTCCTGGCCTCTAGGGTTTCTTCTGAAAAAAATCCACTATTAGTCTAAGGGGGTCACTCTTAAATGTGACTTGGTTATTTTTTCCTTGTAGACTTTAGCTTCTTTGCCCTATATTTTGAAAAGCTTGCATATAGTTTTTCATTGTAAGGATCTCTTGACAGCACACCTATTTGGTGTTTTACAGGCCTCTTGTTCATAAGAGATTTATATCTTTCCCAAGACTGAAGACATTTTCTGCTATTATTTCATTGAATAATTTTCCATGTCATTAGCTCTTATTTCTTCCTGTTTTGATATTTTAATGGTGTTACAAAGATCTTGAATGCTCTCTTCATTCCCTCATTTTTTTAAACTTGTGTTTGATTATATTTTGAAACATATGTCCTCAAATTCCCGTGTTCATTCTTCCACATGTTAAAGTCTATTCCTGGAGCTTTCTACTCAATTTTTATCTGACTTAATAAAAGTTTTTTTTTCATTTACAAGACTTCTTAATGGTTCTTTTTCAAAATCTGTATCTCTTTCTGAATATTTCATCTTATATCACAATCTCTTCCAAACTTAATTTAACTATTTATCTATAGACACTCAGATATCCCTGAGCTTTTGTTTCCTAATTATTTACCAAGCATTTCACCCATTCCAGTATCTTTGGAGTCTGTTATTAAAGTGTTGTAGTCTTTAGCAGGTGTGATACTACCCTGTTTTATTGTATTTATTGTGTCCTTTGTTGAAAATTTTATTTTGTAGTGAAATGGATATTTTTTTTAAAATTTCATTGGAATATGTGTGTAGTATACAGTGTTAGAATTCCTTCTGGGGAATTAATTACTGTACAAGATACATCCAAATTCCTTTTTTCATTGCCTTTCTCTCCCCTCCTCCCTCCCCTTCCATCTCTTGATCTTCTTCCTCTCTGAGAAAGATCTATCTCCCCATTCTTAGTGTCTATCTTTTATTTTGCTCATTTTTACCCTGTGTTTTTAATAGAAGAGAACTAATGTAGTTTTTAATCTTATGTCTCTGATTTGCTTCACATAACTTTATAGTCTTAAGTTGCAATGATTTCCCCACAAATCTCTCAAGTTCAACTTTATGGTATAGTGGTACTTTGTTGTGTGTACATGATACATTTTCTTTATTCATGGATTAATGAACCACTTCCATTATGATTATGAATTTTGCTGCTCTAAACATGAGTATGCATACATCACTGTAATATCATGTGTGTAACTCTTTCAAGAAGACAACTAAAAGAAGAATAGCTGAGTCAAGTAAAGTTTCTAGTTTTAAATTTTAGAGGAATCTCCAGACTAACTTCCATAGTGGCTTTACTAGTTTGCATTTCCACCAACAGTGTACAAGGATGCCTTTTACCCCACAGACATTCCAGCATTTTTGATTCTTGATGATGAGCATTATGTCTGGACTAAGATGCAATCTCAGTGTTGTTTTAATTTTCATTTCCCTAGTGGTCAGCAATATTGGTTGTTCTAGAACATAAAGACAGGAACAAAAAACACAATCCAGTGGGTATAGAAGGTTCAAAAAGTATGCACTAGTTCCTTGGCTATCTGTGTATAACTACAAACAACTTGTCTTAGAAAATGTAATTATAAGTGTTAATTATAAGTGACAGAATTTACACAGCTCAGCTTTAATTAATTTACTAAAACACTGTGAAGATGCTTTACTGTCAGTCTTACAAAATATTCTTTCACTCTATTAGAAAGACATAAAAATGTGTCTTCATTATTATTTATCTAAAGCAATAAATATTTTCTCTGTCTTCCATGTAATCTTCCTAGTTACAGAGATTCTGTAACTTATAGAAATAATGTTTTAGACTTCACATATTTTATTTTTAATCATGCACAAAATAATTTATTGTAGTATTATCTAGGCTGGCATTATAACAATGAGTTTTTTCCTTTCTCTCTCAGCAGTAATGATTTTAAAATGAATAGGGTAATAAGTTCTCTAAATTAAATCTCACTTTTGCACTTACATTTGTTTAGTGGTACACATTAACATTACATTCATGTTTGTACAGGTCTGAGACATACTAAGTGATCATTACTGTTTTTACACAATAGTCAACAAAAAGCTACCTCCTCAAAATTGTTGAACAATATTATGATTTAATGGTTAACTTCATGATAGTTTAAATTCTCATTTTACTGAAAAATATAAAAATATATTTAATAGTAAATGTATGGCTGTAAGAATAACAGTGTTTTCTGCCCTATTATGCACATTAAAGCATGCTTCTTAGGATAAACTACTTGCTAACACTCAAAGCAACTAAGGAAAGAAATCATAATTCTTCCATGTGGGTTATAAGTCTACTTTATGACTCCAACAAATTTACCAGTGAACTTATGTGGTTAGGAAGCAAACCAAAAACAAAAAAGAAGAAGAAGAAGAAGAAGAAGAAGAAGAAGAAGAAGAAGAAGAAGAAGAAGAAGAAAACCAACTGTCACGTTCTGAGTGGTCTACATAACAATGGAGTAAACCATCATCTATAAAGTATCATTTTTATGAATATTACAAAGAAAATAGGTGATGAAAATCAAGGTATAAAAAGCAAATTAAACTTTAAATCTATCTGCCAAGAAGAATTCTATTTTTTAAACAAATGCTAACACTTCAAAACAAGACCAAAAATAAAAATAAACAAAGAAACAAACAATAATTATAAAACACATCAGTAAAACAGGGGATAAAAACAGATCCTGAAGCCGGGATCTAAAGAAAAAGATGCAGAGAGGAAATTATACAGAAGCAATAGTAACTACGACAGTGCTGATAATTTAGGAGTTTAAGAAAAACTGTACAAGTTTAAACAAACAGCTTTAATGGATGTTTGTGTAAATTGGCAGTCACATAAAGAAAATAAACTTACAGGATACTCCATTTAAAAATTCTATCCAAATACTTCACTTCATATCTATATTAAAATGCACCCTAGCAAAGAAACAATGTAATTTACGATGCAAATTCAGTTTGGATTCTTTAGGAGTCAACTTTCTACAAGATTCAAATTTCATCTGCCAGTTTATCACAGTTAACTGTGTAGGTCAGTGCTGTACCAGGACCGTGGCCTTCAATCACAGCAGGCAGGAGCACAGACAGCAAAGGAAGCAGGCTCTGAGGCATCAGCCTGTATTCTTCACACTGAGCTACAGATTCCCAAGCTGCCATCAAGCACTGCCTCAGAAAATTTCATTAAAGACTTTACATTTTTATCTTTTACAGTTTATGGAGTCTAGTGGCTATAGCAACTGCTTTTTCTTGTTTTGATTTGTCCAAAAAATACATTATTTCCACACCTGAACATAGATGCTGAAGAAAGGTAGAGTTACATTTAAGAAAATCTTCATTAATGTTTTCAAAATCCCACTTAACAAGTATTTTCTGCATTTCATTTCTCTGATGGCTTTTAATATTCTGTTCTTATATTGAATTTCTGGGATCTTGATTATTATGTGTTTAGGTGTAGCTCTGTTTTGGTTGTAGGTGGCTGGATTTCTGTATGCTTCATACGTCTGCATATCATTTCCTATATCTATGGTAAGTTTTCCTTAATAATTTCTGTGAATAACCTTTGCAGTACTTCTGTTTTGACTCCTGCTTCTTCATTCACATGCTTTATTCTTAAGTTATAGATCCTCTTGTTGTCCTCTAGCCTTTGTATTGTTACTGCCTGCTCCCTTGTTATTTTTAAGAGGTCTTCCCTTTCATGATCACACATTGCAAGCTGTGTTCAATTTTTGATAGTCTATCTTTGGTTTCTTTCAGGGAGTTTTGCCAACTTTCTATGGAGTCTTTAGTTTAGTTTGTGTTCTTCCATTCTTCTGTCTGTGTCTTCTTGAGAGATGCCCAGCCTTTCTTTAATTAATCTACTTATCTCTTTTTAACTCGAACTAGTATTTCAGTTTTGATCTCCTTTACGAGGTCCCAAAGATATCTCTCTATGTCCACTGACACTGTGTTTGATATTTCATGTTTGCTGCCCTCAGTCTCTTTTATATTTACCTCTCCTGGATCAATATTCTCAGGGTTGGGGGCTGGGGGCTTTTTCTTATTTCTCCCTCTCATCATGTTTTTGGTTCCTTCCATACAAGTGTATAGTGTAATTCCCACCCCTGTTTCTTGTTGGGTAGGGTTCTTCTGGAGCATGTAGGCTAGGGGCTTCTGCCCTCTGCCATCCGCTATCAGAGAGTGAAGTGCAAGCAAGGTTAGTATACACTGGCTCCTCCCCTCTGGGCCAATCGACCTTCGAGGGCCTTCCCTGCATCAGTGTGCACTGCCCTCAGGGAACCAATTGATTTGTGATGACCCACTGGGTCCCAGCCCAGTCCAAGCAGATTCCACCAATCAGCTCTGTGAGGGGAGCAACCAACTGAAGCTGCTTCCTTACAGAGCCAGGGCTTTCCTGCCCAACTCCAATATGTCATTTAGTTGGTTGCCTCTTTCCCACAGGAGGGTTCCATTCCCATCACTCACTGCATGTTGATGCCAGTCCCCGAGAACTGCTGGGCTCCCTGACCTCTGACCTCAGTGTGGCTGCAGTGCAAATTCATGGTGCCTCTGGGTGGACACATGCAGGGCTGGTTCCGGGCATGCTGTGCGCAGAGCTGTTCATCTCCATGCTCTGGCCACTTAAGCCAGTCACTTTGGCACATGTTCGGTTGCTCAAGTGGATCTCAGGCACGATTTCAGGTGGCTCAGTGACAGTGCAGTGCTTGCCATTAGCTTCTCTAATGGTAGCTCTGGGACCTCGTATTTGAGCAGTCTCTTTCCCTTCAGTTTCTTTCTGGATTGGGAGAGTCCATCTCACTCTGTTTGGATCTCTCCAGGGTGCTCTATTCCAGCATTTGATCTATCTCTCTCAGAGAGGCTCCATATCCTGCTACCTCTAGGTCTGCTATCTTTCTGCATTTCTTGAGATAAAACTTTGCACACAATGTCTGGAAGGTTACTATGAATAGACATAGACTTAGAAAATCTAACTAACATTCATGTAACCAATGGATTACTACTGTTGATGGCAAAAGCTTGTTTGGCAGACTGTGGCATCAACAGAAAGTGTCCTTGTCTAAAATATATTTCAAATGCTAATATATGATGTCAGTGTTATCAGCAATGAGATTCTTAAGAGGAGTAAGGAACCTGAGGGCTTCTTCTGATGAGTTTTCTACTCTTTCTAATTTTTCAGGTATAAATTCTTCCTAAAAACCACTTGATTCTTCTTCTTCATCATCAGCTCTTTTTTTCTTTTGACTTTTTTGTTGGCATTCTCCTTCTACATGCTTTCTCTCATCTTCTAATTTAGCCTTTTCATGAGCTCTTCTCTGCTTGCTAAGTGTTTTCTTCAATTCTTTGGTTGACAAGATTTCTGAATTTATTTCTGGTTGTTTTCTTTCATTGGTTAAAGTATTATCATATAATTTCAAATGCATTTCAATCACTGATCTAGCAGCCTTGAAATAAAAGGCATCTCTTCTGAAAATATCTTCTACGCTCAAAAGGTCGACATAAGCATGAAGGGTCATCTTTCTCATGCAGTTTGTATGGAAATCAAATTGATCTTTTGTCATGTAAAAAAAAGTGTCTTTCCACTTCATGGCATTTTCTCAAGGAATCTCTGTATCTCCCCGGCCACTGATAAGCTGAAATGCATTCCATGTGAAACCACATACACTGCATTTCATTTAGATTTTCCATGGCAGATATGCCCTCCCATGAACTTGGAGCAAGTGCCCTCTGCTTCTATCATATTTGCTCAAAGCACGTATTTTGCACATTTAGAATTGATGGCTCTGTCACCTTTGTCTAAAGATTGTGCTTCATCCATCCACTTTTCAACTCCTTTGATATTACTCATATGCTTGTAATTTTTGCTTTCATATAAAATAATTCCATTAGAATTGGAGTACTAGTGATTGCAGAATTAATATAATCTAAATCCAAAGAATACAGTTCAAGTTTATCACAGTGCTGTGCCAGGAAATACTGAACTTAGTGTAGTCATTGGAGGTTCTATCTCCCCATTTTCGTAAGGGTGAAAAATGTCACATGCTTTAAGAGAGGCTTCATAATTAGCAACAAGTTCTTGGATTATAGAAATTTTCTGCATTATAATATAAAGATTAAGGCTATACTTTCAGTGCTCATTTCTATAATATAAAGATTTCAAAATAATACACAAAGATAGGTAGGCTTTACTGAAGTTTGCCCTCAAGAACTTATCAATTAGTTCTCTAAATTTCTCACCTGGGACAAGATTCAAAGGTAATATCTAGATGAAATTGCTCTTGGATGCTGCTTTCTTCATAAATCCAAAGACTCTCTGCTAAAGTGCTAAGCCATAGAACTTTTTTCCAAGCCTTCATAATAATATGAATTTTCTGCATTCCAACCAATCAAATTTTAAATACTACACTGACTTCTTTTAATCTCCCCAATTTCATAACTATTTCCTCCTTAATGTCTTCCACTGAAAGTTTATTGCATATTTATTTCTAATATGTTTCTGTATGTTTCAAAGATTCTTGAAATACTCTGTCTCCCTCATCACTTGATTCTAATACAGTATTGGCTTACTAAACTAATAGTCTACATTATTGCAAGGAACTTGCACAGTTTCATTAGATGTGTGGAGGCTGTGATCTGTGGCAGGACAGGCAATGCAAATGAAAGATGGGACAAGCTGGTTACCCTTCACTTTGCCCTGACCCTTCCTACAGGAGCAGTAGCTATGTAGTGGCCCTCACACACTTCCTACATACTCATTTTTTAAAAAGTAGTTATTTGCAGGGTGGTAGACATGTGCCTAGCTTTAGTCTTTGGCATATGGGAAGCCAGTTTTTCTAGCACCATTTAATAAAGAGGCTATCTTTCTTCCAGCAACCTTGTTTGGCTCCTTTGTCAAAGATAAGGTGGCTGATGTACCTGTGTTTACATCTTCTAATCTTTTCCACTGATCCTCAGGTCTGATTTTTTTTCCAGTACCATGATGATTTTGTCAGAGTGGTTTTGTAATATTATTTCAATCTGGAATTTTAAGGGCTCTTGCCTTGCCATTGTTTACCAGGATTACTTTTGCTATTCCAGATCTCCTCTGTTTCCAAATGAATTTTATGAATGTTTTCTCTAGATCTGTGAAGTATGCTAATGACATTTTAAACAATATTGCATTAAAATCTGTAAAACAGTTTTGGGAGTATCCCATTTTTACAAAGTTGGTTTGTCCTATCCAAGAGCAAGGGATATAAACTAAAGTCAAAATGGACCAAAGATCCAAATACTAAAACAGAAACACTAAATCTCCTTGAAGACAAAGTAAGTAGAAATCTTGAAGATATAGGGGCAGGCAAAGAGTTCATGAACAAAACACAAACTGCACAGGAAGTACTACAAATAATCAAAAATGGGACCCCATTTTATTAAAAGGTATTTATACATCAAAAGAAATCTCCAACAGAGTGAAAAGAAGACCCAAAGAATGGGAAAAAAATTAGATAATTGTCACTCAGACAAAGGACTTATATCTAGAACATATATAGAGTTTAACACATTGGGCCTCCCAAATTCAATGACCAATCCACAAATGAGCATCTGAGATGAACACATACTTTTCAGATAAAGAAATACAAATGGCAAATAAAAATATGAAGAAATGTGCAGTATCACTGGTCATTTGAGAAGTGCAAATTAAAACAACACTGAAACTCCCCCTCACTTCAAAAAGAATGATTGTCATCAAGAAATCAACCAATAACAAATGTTGGTGGAGCTGGGGTTGGGGGAAGGAATGCTTCTACACTGTTGGTGGAAGTGTGGACTGGTACACTCACTGTGGAAATCAGTGTGTAAATTCCTCAAAAAACTGGGACTGCGTCCCATTCAATCCAGCTATACCCTTCTGGATATTTTCCAAGAAGAATTGAAATCATCACACCACAATGAGATACATGCACCACATTAGCAGCAGCATAATTTATAATAACTAAATCTAGGAAGCAACTCAAGTGCCCATCAACCAAGGAATGAATAAAAGGATGTGGCATTTTATATGATAGAGTATTACTCAGCTATGGAGAAGGATAAACTTGAGGCTTTTATAGGTAAATGGATGCAGTTAGACACCATAATCATAAGTGAAATAAATCAGGCTCACATGTGTAAATATCCTATCTTTTTCTTAATATAAATTTTTAAAAAGAAAAGTAAATAATATTCAAATTTACAGTAGATATTGTGAAAATGAAAGGGAAAGAAAGTGGTGAAAAGAAAACAATAACTGGGATAGAGAAAAGGAAAAAACAAAGAAGGGAAAAATTTATATATATATATATATGTGTATATATATGTATATGTAAATATATATAAGATAGATAACTATACTACTAATCTGTTAGTTCATCAAAAAGAACAGTTTGTGTTTTCATTTTCTGATTGTCTGACCATTTTTTTCACACCTAAATCTTGTGATTTGAACAACTACTTTCAAGATAGCAATATGCAATATATTAACTAGTGTTAGTTTTCTATTTTTAAAATTCTGTATCTTTTATCTTTTTTGTTTTTAAAACAAAAGGGGAAATAGACAATAACATAATAAAAATAAAAAATAATTATTTTTTTAAAAATAGTTATTTCTCTATGAAAGAGCTAAAGTTAGTTCATGTTTATGGAAAGTATATTTTCACTCTGATGAATAAGGAACTATACTGCAACCACTTTAGTTTTCAGATGCATACATAACAACACTATTATATTGGGTTGATTTGTTTCCACTAAATAAATATTGCAGTTCTAAAATTTAGTTCTCATGAAAGTGAGGTTATTTGCAAATAGTCTTTGCAGATGCAATCAAATTAAAATTAGATCATACTGGATTACTGTGGATTAGAAAGAGACTTATAGCTCTGATGCCCTAAAGTAGCTTGTTATAGTATGTATTTCTAAAAATTACTTCACATAGATTTTATCCCTTAGAATTGAGGCTGAAGATTATTATAATATTTGTTTCCAAAATACTTTATACATAATTCCTTTTGTTCTTTGAAAACAAATCTAATATTGGTGTGAATGATCAAATCACTGTATGACAAAGAGCAGCTTTTATCTGTTTGACCATCACTGTGACCTTTAATAGGGTGTATATGTGCTCTCCAAAATACCCACATCTCTTAAGATATCTTCCCATAACTCACTAACTATCTGCATACTCTCTTCATTGCTGCCTTCATTTCTTGATTCCTGAATGTGTAGATGATAGGATTCAGAAAAGGAATAAGAACTGCATCAAAGAAAGCCAGAAACTTATCCACATGTGTAAAAGATGGCCATGTGTAGAAAAATATCAGAGGACCAAAGAACAAGACCACCACAGTGATGTGAGCTGAAAGTGTAGACAGAGCCTTAAAGGAGCCAGTGGAAGAGTGTTTCTTTACAGTGAGTATGATGATGATATAAGAAATGATAAGTATGGAAAAGAAGCCCATAGACATGAATCCACTGTTGGCTGTGACCATCAGTTCCAGTAGATAGGTGTCTGTGCAGGCAAGTTTAATGAGCCAAGGAAGGTCACAGTAAAAGTTGTCTAACACATTAGGGCCACAGAAAGGCAAGTTGACAACAAAAGCCAGTTGAACCACAGAGTGTGTAAGGCCAATCATCCAGGCAGCCACCAAGAAGGAGATGCACATTCTTGGGTTCATAATGGTGAGATAATGAAGAGGTTTACATATGGCCACATACCTATCAAATGCCATGGCTATGAGCAACATCATTTCCACACCACCAATGACATGGATAAACAAAATTTGAATGATACACCCTCTAAATGAGATAACCTTGTGCTTTCTAACAAGATCATAAATCATCTTGGGACAAGTGACAGAAGAAAAACCCAAGTCAACAAAGGACAGATTGGCCAACAGGAAATACATAGGAAAATGCAAGTGAGGGTCAGAAGCCACTGTGAGCACAGTCAGGGAGTTTCCCATCATGCTTGCCATGTAAAACATGGAGGAGAACACAAAGAAGAGTAGCCAGATATCCCATGAGTTGGTGAGCCCCAGGAACACAAATTCTGACACAACTGAGTGATTCATTCCATCCATTGGCTTTGTTGGCTAAGCTACCTGAGGTAGAAAAGAATGATAAAGCATAAATTATGATAATCTACATTAATCAACATTAAAACTAACACTCATTTTCTCCTAAATGTAAATTGGATCTCTCTACCACTCATTGCTCTCTATGTTTAATACTCTTTTGCTCCTCACAGTGAGATATAGTGATGTTTGTCATGAGATGCAGAATTACAAGACAAGAAGCATAATTCCAACCCAAAATCTTTTTGATTTTGGTCAAAACTAATGTGATCATTCTCAGTTACTATCTCTGTTGCATCCATTCTCAAGCCAATTATCTCTCATTTGGCAAATAGACATTTCTTCTTTCCTTCCCACTCCCTACCACTGAGAATACATTCATCTTCAACATTAATTTATATTATCACATCTCTGAAATCTTGCCTTATTATCTTATCCTCCATCATAGTGAATGGAGTAACATGCTAACTCACCAAGGACACTGTAAAATTCTTGAAGGTAGGCATTATAAATTATTCATATTTATACTATCTAAAGAAATGAAAATATGATTCCTAGGAAGGTAAAGGTCTATGAACTGTCTGTGATCACTTTGTTTCATGTTAGTTACAAAAATATTGTGAAAAATTTTTAGAAACTTCTCTAGCAATAGTCATTACATTGGCACCCATGGTTTTCATTTTGTGTTCCAAAAGTAACCACTCATGAAGGAGTGGGAGTTTAAAAATTTATAGGCTCTTCCTCATACAGGTAATTCAAGGAGTACTGCTTTGATGTACTTAATGCATGTTCTGAAAGTGGTAAAAAGCACCATATATAGTTTGAAAATATTTTTGCAAACTTCTGTGTAAAAGTTTATTATATTATCTTATAACTATTGATATATCTTATAACTATTTACTTAGAGAAGCTACATAGCATAGTGGGTTGACACAACCAAAACATATATCATGATTCATCCACCGACAGATTGATTTGGGGGCAAATTAAACTCTTTAATGTTAAGTTAATTGATCTATAAAACATTAATTAGTACAATAAATATTGCATCTTATTATGTGCCTATATCATATACATATACATATACATGTATATGTATATGATATATATCATATGTATATGATATATATATGTATATGTGTGTGTGTGTGTGTGTATTTTTTTCTTTTTTTTTTTTTTTTGGTGCTAGGGATTGAACTCATGACCACATGCTTGCAAGGCAGGTGCTTATGTTGTTGAGCTAAATCCTCGGCCCTATCATATATTTTATAAATATTTCTTTCTTGTACATAATTACACTTAGTTCATGAGTTGAAATGAATGAAAGAGAAAAAAGATTTAATTGAAAGCAGAAAACATCAAAATTTCATATCATAAAAGGTATTTTAATAGATATCATAATATAAAAAATAATAATTTTATATTAATATTATATTCACATAATATTCACATTCTTTTAATAAGAATTTAAATTGTATAAGTTAAAATTATCTGCTTTCAAAAGCAATGTACCCATGGTAGTAACTTATCAATATTTTAATTTCCCATTCCTGATTAAGCATTAGCCTTATAATGTCCAGGATCACATCTCTCTTGTTTAATCCAACTCATCAAAATTTTAGATTGACTTTAGATTTATAATAGGGAAAATTACATATTTGCTATAAAGATAAATGAAAATCATGTGTTCAGGGTTGTAGAATGAACAAGTGAGGAAGGAAGAAAAACTAAAATTCAGAAAAATGAAAAATTTGTTTGAAGAAAATATGACTAGACTAAAAGGATACTTTCAACAGAGTTAGAGAGAACAAAACCAATGAGGTCAACTGTAAGCACTGCTTCTATGTTAGAGGTTGTTAATACAGGAAAGTCTTTAATCATTACAGATTAGGAAATTAATTTTAATGCATGTTAAATAACTTGACCAAACTATAAATTTATGTTGTGCTAGAACTTAGACTACAACCCAATTCCAACATCAATTTTCTTTTTAAATCTTCCCTCTCTCATTTTTATTTGATTTTCTGGGAATAAAACTTGAACAAAGCATGTGTCAGGATGATGATAGAAATGTTGGGGGAAGATGCTCTTGTACAGCTCATGGCTGCTATTTATTGACATACTGATGAGTATTCTTTTTGGCTGCACAATTAACCATCCCTCATAACATCTATCAATTTGTAATAAACTTTTGTGTCTTACAAAACTTTACAGAGTTCTAAAATGTTTGTTAGTCTTCTAATTGCTTGAGAAAATATTCTCATTGGGAGCAGATGGATTTCTGGTCAAACTCATAGCAGAAAATTTTGGTGTAATCTCCTCTCTCCCACTTTCTGTCTCCAGAGGAGAGTCCAATATGCTGTAACTATTTAGAAGTTGCCACACTGTAACTTGTATTCAAGTTATTCCTGCTTTATGAAATTGGTCTTGGCTCCTCTGCCTTGAGTAATTTTCTGTTTCTAGTGTTTCATTTTTAACTCCTGAAATGATTTCAAGACTATTCTACCAAATATTTTTCTCTCTGAGCCCCATAGTGCCTAGAAGAGTACTGGGTACATAAAAGTCTTCAGTAAACAGCTCGAGTCCCCTAGTCATCTTAAAAATGTATCAAGATTGACCAGTAATCTCAGTGGGACACAGTAACTCTAAGACTTCACTCCATGCTAGTATTAAGGACAGACTTTCCATGTGATTTTTCATCAATTTTAACTCTTACAACATCTAATAGCAATTATTTCTGATGTATTTTTAAGTAGCTACATGTGACAATAAAATTATTATAGCTTTCACTATTTGAAAAACTGTATTTTATTTTCTGCCCCCTTAAATAACTTGGTGAACCTGAGTAACATACATTTCATCTCTGAAACCAATTTCCATATATAAAATACAAAACATTTCTTGGTGTAGTGGTGCATGCCTGTAATACCAGCATTTGGGAGGCTGGGGCAAGAGTACTACCATGATTTTTAGGCCAACTTGGACTACATACTAGGTTTAAAATGAGCCTAGAACATACAGGAAGAGCCTGTGTCAAAAACCAAAGGAAATAAATAAATAAAACAGAGAAAATTCATGTTACAAGAATGAGAAAATGAGGTAATACATGATGCAAAGCCCAGTAAACTCTTCCACTGAAATATGTATCTACTAATGAAAATAACCTTTATGTCCACAATGAAATAATATGTAAGTAAATTGTACATGAACAGAATAGAATGAGTCACTTGGAAAGTAATCTGAGTGAGCCAGATTTATATTTCTCACCATAGAAAAATCTCAAAAATATAATATTTAATGAGAGCATTATATTATAAAATAATACAAATATAATTTTTTAATTATAAAACCCTACAAATATGAAGTATTGTTAAATATAAATGCACATATATACAGTAAAAGTACAGAAGTTTTAATAGAAAGAATACTCAACAATTTCAGAATATTGATTCTCTATAGGGAGAGAATCAGGACTATAATACAGTAATATGAATGACTTCAATTGTGTTTGTAAAGATTTACTAACAAAACAAAAGACAAATAGCACAAATTTATATGTTAAATCTGAAATCTAAACACAGTGCCAGTCATAGTTAAGGATACTTTTCAAAAGGTTTGTATACTATATTTCCTTTTTTAAATTTAATGTATTGACCACACACCTTCTCTTTTCTTTCTCACTGTTGATACTTTAATCATATTTCATTAGAGGTACCAAAAAGCCTCTACATCTTTTGTTGTTATTTTCTGTTTCAGCAAACACTTGCCAGCACTCCAAACAGATCATCTTGTTAGTAGTTTGATGGGTCTTTTAGGTCTACAGGTGAACTGCAATTTCTCAGAGCATTCAAAGACTTTTTGTAGCTAGTATTTTCCAGCTGGGTTCATGTTTTACCTAGTTTTGCCTACTTTTTCTTTTGCATCCCATGATCCAGCTATTTATGTACAGTGCCACACTCTATACATGCCTTCATGACATTAAATATGTGGGTCCTACCTCCTTCTGCCATTGCTGACCACTGCTCTCTTCTCTCTGGAAGAGAATTACAATCCATAAAATTATGCAAAGTAGAATTGAATATATTTATATTTCTTCCTGAACCAATTATTCAGAGATTCTATAATTATTAAAAATTTATAGGGCTACATATCTGCAGGTGTATTAAGGGCTAAGGAGCTTAGAAGAGTTTCTCCACCATCTTTCATCAGTTACACACAGATAACTGTGGATGTATTTGTCTTTGTGGCTCCTTATCCCTGTTTACTAGGGAAATGAAATTTGAGAGTTCAGGAAAAGTAAGTTTTTCAAAAGTCATGCAAATATGGAACTTAATTGAACAATACTAAATTGTCTTCAATTGCCTATGGGGGGGGGAAAGAATGCTGAGCAGAAGTCAAGAATAAATTTCCCCTAGATATGCTAAAAGGAAGAAAACTCTATAATCAAATATCAAGCAATATAGAAACTCATGTTTTGAGACATCAATAATTCAATCCACTTAATGTGTAGTCAGAATTCAATTCTCAGACCTAATGGGTCTGTTCATCTTAAAATGACCAAACACCAACCATCAATCTCTTTTAACCATGTTCTGTAAACATTGTCTCATAGTTTGCTATATGCAAGAAAAAAATTTTTGAAGATTTCTTTGTCATGTACATTAATTATACTCACTTATCCAACTTAAAACACATGGCATAACACAAGCTTTATATCTTTTATTATTTTATTGTATATAATCTAAATACCTGACCAATGCTTTAGAAACAAACTCACAAACATTTGTCCCTTGTAGAGGAAAAAAATAGGAGTCCAAATAATAGAACCATCTATTCAGTGGAAAGGGCCTCAATTCTGCTCTCAGACTTGTGAATCTGAACTAAAATACACCTTTAATTCTCAATCTAAAAATATTGAAAATTTACGAGTACACATACATAGCTAAAATGCCATGCATTATTATCTTGTGGATTGCCACAAAATACTTTATTCCCACATAAAGTTATGCCATATGTGTGTGTATATAATGCTTTTCTATGTAATATATCATACAAATATAATATATAATAAAAATATAAGCCTTTTATTATATCATTCTAAACCACTTCTACTTTTGCTTTTTTATTACTATGAAATAAATGATTTTCAGTGTCCCTTTCAAATAAGATTTTATATATAAAAAATCAAAAGTAAGTCCCTCTTTAGCTTTCTGTGTCTATGATTCAAAAACCCTTTTATACTTCCTCAGGATCTCATTCTAATTTACTTCTACACTACCAATGCTCCTCTCTTAAAACTCTTATTTGTGGACATTTTCTAAAGCTTCCTTCATTCTCCTTACAGAGCCAAAATTACTGCAAAACACTTTGAAATTCAAAGCATATATGAAAGCAGAAAAACAAATTCAATTTCATGGCAGTTTTTATTTTGTGTTTAATTTTTCCACTTCATTTTAATAAAATAGAATTTATACCAGCAAAAGTTCATTCAGCTTTTGATCTCTGGAAATTTCTTTTATCAGGCATCAGAAAAACCCTGCTATCTTGCAAACTTGACAATTTCTCAATAAATCTACCTCCCTTTTCAAAGAACAGGGTCAGTTTTAACCCTATTTTGTATTTTAATTAATTGAAATATACAAATTTTATGTATTTACAGATATTACTAAATCAAACTAAAATATATGTCACCACATCCTTACTTTGAAAAGAGAACGATTAAAATCTCATACCAATTTTCAAGAATACATAACTTATATATCATTAACTATAGCAACCCACATTGTACAATAAGTCTCAGCTTTTTTGTCCTCTCCAGTGGAAATACTGTTTTGCTTGATCTCTCACCACAACCTTCACTGTTCAACCTTTCTAACAGCAACAATTTCATTCCAGCCCTACGCACTCAACTTTTAGATTCTACATACAAGTTAAATAATTAGTATTCCTCACCTCACTTGAAGTCACAGTGAAAATTAGAGCAATATTTATTTCCTCAGTTTCATGTCTCATAAATGTTTTCCTACCTCTTGTTTATCAAATTTCAGAAGTTAATATTCATTGAGTATTATCCCCAGAGATCTATTTGGCTTGACCACAGAAATCAAAGGTCCTAGAAACTGATAAATTACTAAAGAAATGGAATTCGGAAAGTATCTTCTTAATATCTTCCTTCTATTTTGTTGGGCACTTAACAAATATTGGAAATTGCAGATTAAAGACAATTTCTAAAATAGCCATTGAAAAGTTCAAATTCTATTAAAGGCACCACAACACACTGTAGAATAAAACAGTGGAGGACAAACTAGCATGCATGTTATGTTGCTGTGCATATAAATATTTACTTACCAAATAGATATTACATTTTTCAATAAATTCCTCAGGATGGTGGGATTGCTAGATGAGAGAATAAGAATTTTCACAATTTTATACACTGTTATCAACAGGATCCTTCCAGGGCAAGAAAAGGTATACTGAAACTGAGTAATATGAGGGAGCAACTTCACTTTGGGCAGCTGTGTGTGAGATTGATTGTGATACCAGAATCTCCCTTATTTCATCTTATCTTCACTTAGTACCTATAGTAGTAGACAGAGCACTCTACTAGGGAGAGTAAATGAAACTTCTTTCTTATTGGATATAGTTTTGAGATGTTCCTGAACTCAGTGATATGTCACTGTTTTCAAGTGATGAGAAACATTGAGCAAAACAATACTTAGAAGTCAATAAATCCCCTGGGTTCTGGATTTTAAAATGTTTTCTCCTTCTGTGGAGTACGAACCAAATGTCACCCTAGTAATTTAAATGTACAATCCCAATAAGCAGTACTTTCCTAGTACACAAGCAAAAGAATTCGGTGCACTGAGATTCATGCTATACACATCCTTAAATTGACCATTCCTGAGCCATGTCCTTCAACACAGGATGAATATTTTGAGATACAAAAGGGCCCTGGACCTCATTTTCCTTTTGATAGATCTTTTTCTTGTCTCAAAAATAGAGGCATGATGTTTCAAACACCCTTAAACTTGAAAATGCAACTTTCCAGGACTAGGAAGAAATATGCATACGTGATGATAGTATACACTCATGAACATGGAAGGATAGAACATACCAAATTTAATTTCTTTTATGTGTAGCCTTCAATCTTTCAATGAATGGCTTGAGATGCCATTTTAACTGCTGCCTCACTGCAAAATATCAGAGACAGACCCTTTCCCAAATTTGGTTCACTGATATGAGGAGCTCCAACTGGTCAGATGCCAAGTGTGCTCTCTCTAGGACATTCTTCCATGGGGCACAAGGACCTCCAAACCCACTAAACAAGGTTCACAAGAATAGGAAACATAACTTTTATCTATAAATCATTTGTATATGATGTAGTGGCTTTTTTTACCTTGGCTTTATACACTCTGACTATATAAATAGTTACATAATGAAAGACACTACATAATGGTCACTGATTTAAATAGACAGCATGTTTGCACCCCAACATTTGCTACTGTGGTTTGCAGATTATGGAGTACAAAAAACTTCTGTAAATTCTATGGGCATGAGCCCGTCATAATACTTCATTATCTATTAAAATAAATATGCCCAGGAGAGGCATCATGGCAAACTAAGGACATCTGCACTCATGTGGCACTCAGAAGATGCTTGCCAAGATATAAAGGTACTCAGAAATAGAAAAAAGGACAACATGTAAAAGCAACATGAAAGAGAAGCCTCCCATGTTAACTCTGGAGTAATTATAGAAAGAGAAAGGGTCATCTCTCATCTCAGCAGTGCTTACATCGATGATCAGACAAACACACCATCTTGGGAAAAGCTCTGGCTGATTGAGGGAAGAAGCTGAGTATAGCAACAGACAGGTTCCTCCTTAATGCAATCAGTAGAGGAGTCATAGCCCACTGGCCCCTGCCCTAGCTATCTTCTTACCGGAAGACAAAGCCCAAAGAACAAGAAATTCACAGGACAGTACTTCCTCAGATTAGGCCCTAAGGAAATTGTGGAGCAGTGAATCACTCAGAGCAGTGGTGGAGTTAGGACCAGTGAACATTAGGAGCAAAAAGAAACAAGTGATCTGTCTTGGCTAAGAACCCATAACTGGGCACTAAGGAATCATACTTCAATACCTATGGTCCAATGGCTATAGTCAGAGTGATCCAGTATTGGAAAAAGTGGTTGGAGCAGTGTCAGAATGTGCACTCATGAACCCACACCCTCTAATCTCTGTGCCCATGTTTAACCCACCCATTGCCAGCTCTCCAAGTGCTGCAGAGGTTGGTGACTGTGCAGGATCCATCCCACCATTCAACAAAAGCTGCTGAACTCTGAACCCATCTGAACTTAGGAGGCAGGCACTTGCCAATGGAGTGTTTTAGGTAAATGGTGAAAAGGAAAGAACCTTCTGGATAACAATGCAGGACTCCTTGACTAGGATGTAGTTCAGTGGCAGAGTGCCTGCCTGGCAAATGCAAGGCCCTAAGTTTAGTTCCCAGTACCAAAAAAAATCAGGACTCCCAAAATGCATGGTTAGAGTTTAGATCAGACCTTCAGGACAACAGTCAGCAGAATTAAAAGCAGTTATATTTTTAGAAATGTTTGCTTTGAGCTCTGTGTCTCTTTAATAAGATTGCTTAAACTAGGTCAACATGTGTCACATAGCAATTCATTTTATACTTTCCTAGTCCTCCAATTAAAACTTCTATACAAAAATTCTACAAGTGCTTTTCTTCTGTCTCTTTGTTCTTATGTTCTTGAATTACAAATACATAACCTCATAGATCTCAGTTTGGGGTTGTTTTCCCTGAGGCTTTCTTATTCTGAAGAAGCAGAGCTCTAGGGTTCTCAGTTATTGAACAGTATCTCATCTTTTTCATCCTTTGTGCATCCACAGTTGCACACTCTGACATACTCCTTGCCACTGGCAACTAAAGACACTGAAATCTAAGTAAAAGGCCCCCTTCCTAAATGCCACTGAACTCAACAGCAAAATAGACTCTGTGTAAGGTGAAATAAAGAACTTGGAATAGGCAGAACCAAGAGAGGAGTCACAGGGTCAGCAGATAGTGCACAGCATACTCACCTGGAGAGTCATTTAAAAAAGCAAGTTCACACAGCTACAGGGAATACTGTAGAGGAGAGGGAATTGAGATTGGAAAAAGCTCCAAGGGGTCAACAGAAGACTAATAGTTTGACTAGCCCTGTCATGCCCTGCTTTGACCTGATGCATTGAAGGTGCCTGATTTTAAAACAGAGACCAAATTTCTGGCTAGTCATATGCACAGGAGTGCAGCTGAAACCTAACAGAGCTCTGTCTGCAAAGCAAATGAGAATCAGGCTTGGTAGTCTGCTCAGACTCCCAAGTCCCTTTCTCCAAAATGTACATAACTTAGGCTATAAAGCTTGTTTAATTACATACTATAGAATTTAAATAATCTCTTGTATAATGTCAGATCACAGTGGAATGAAATTAAAACTCAACAGCAAAAGAAATCACAAAAACTATGCAAATACATGGAGATTAAAGAATAGAAATAAATAAGCAGTGGGTCATAAAATAAGTCAAGAAATTTGAAAGTTCATAGAATCAAATGACAAGGGCAGCACAACATATCAAAGCCTATGTAGCACGATGAAAGCAGTACTTTATAGGAAGTTTATAAATGCAAATACTTACCTTTAAATTTAAAAATTAAATAAAGAATGGCTCCAAATAAGTAACCAAATCATGCAATTCAAAGTCAGGAGAATAAAAGCAGTCCAAGTCCTAAAATTGTAGTAGGAAAAAGCATTATAATTATCAGAGTAGAAATTAATGAATTTGAGATAAAGAAATCAGAAAGGAATAATGAATCAAAAGCTTGGGTTTTTTTGATAGGTAAATAAGATTAATAAACCTTTAACCAAACTTACCAAAATAAATAAAGGATTTATGGCAATGTAATAGAAAAGAAAAAGGTGAAACCGTAAGAGAAACAGGCCAAATCTAGAGAATTGAAAAACTATTTCAAAAACTTATTTTCCAAAAACTAGAAGAATCCATAAGAAATGAGTAAATTCTCAAACATATATGAATTACTAAAACTGAACCATGAGCATAGAAACTCCTGCATACACCCACAACAGACAATGAAATTGAAGGGGACTAAACTAAAATAGGACCTGATGTAATCACCATTGAATTTCACCCACATTCCAGGGATGAATTAACATCCATAATCCTCATACTCTTCCATGGAATTGAAAGGGACAGAATATTTCCAAACTCATTCCTGGAGCCTAACATTATTCTGAGACCAGAACCTGACAAGGACTTAATTTAAACAGAAAATAGGCCAATTTTCTAGATGAATACATATGCAAGAATCCTCAACTAGATAGTGGCAAACAATATGCAACATACATAATGACTGTGTTGAATTAATCCTGCTGACACAATGTGGTTCAAGTTACACATGTCAAAAATATAATACACGAGTGGAGATTGCCCTAGGTGATTCCAGGTCACCCGGGGAAAGTTGGAGAACTACGCTCCCAGTGTTTGAGTTTCTGGGGAGCTACCAGGATGTTAGACAGGGTCCAGCAGATAGCAGGGCCTCAGTCAACCATGCCCAGTGGTCTTCTTTCAGTTCAGGAGGCAGAAACCTTGCACAAAGACTCTGGGATCATTCGGGCTGGCCTGGGGAGAGCTAAAGATCAGCAGTGCCAGTGGTTGAGTTCATATCTACACCCCGAAGACAGGGGATTGTGCCCTGGGGGTTTTGCGGGCCCCAGTTCTCCATGCCCAGCTTCCACCTCTTAATTTAGGGAGCCAAGTGCCTTCAGGGAAGCTAAGACTGCTCAAGTAGCTGAGGGTGCAGGAGGGGATTCATACACACCCAGAGGAAGCTTTGGAAAACCACTCAAACCAAGGAAATAAAGAAAAATGACAAAAGGAAAGACCAAAAGGCAGGCTCAAATCTCCAGCCCATCCCAAAAAAGCCTAGGAGCCATGTACATAGAAGAAAATAGAAGCCATACACCTGCAATGACTGAAATGATATCAACTGAAAAAAAGAAGCAACTAGGGGAAGCTATGGAGAAATTCAAATTAGAAATAATTGCCCAGATAAAAGAAGAAATGATAAAAGTAGTGAAAGAAGTAGTGAACACATCTAGTGAAGAACAGCCAAAAAATTAGAGGAACAGAGGACTGGGAACATCACAGGATCCACAGCTGAGATCTGGGCTGCTCAGGAGAGCTAGCCCCACCCTTTCCCTCTGAACAGGGAACATCTCCAGCCCAGCAGCTGAGAGCTGGACTTGTTTGGGACTGGGAACATCACAGGATCCACAGCTGAGAGCTGGGCTGCTCAGGAGAGCTAGCCCCACCCTTCCTCCCTGAACAGGGAACATCTCCAGCCCAGCAGCTGAGAGCTGGACCTGTTTGGGGCTGGAAAAGTCACAGGATCTGCAGCTGAGAGATGGCTGCTCAGGAGAGCTAGGCCCACCCTTCACCAACAGGGAACACTGTGGGTTCCAGTACTGGAGTGGCTGAGGTGCCTGGCTCTGCTGCTGTTGGGCCTGCCCCTCCCCCAAGAACATCTAGGAAGTCTGCCATAGGTGTGAGTTGCCTGGGATGACAGCTGCTGACCCACCTTCCACCGGGAACATTGGACTGCAATGGACTACCATGCTACCTTGATGAAAGGCTCAGGAACCCCTCACCCAAACAGAAGGCCTCATCAGGCTCCAGCCAGTTAGGTGAGTTTACCCCCCAAAAATAGAGGTCTGCAGTGGGTAAATAGGGACAGAAGTGAAACTCCTTCCAAGTGTAAGACCTTGGCTACCCTGGCAAGAGAGTACATAATCCCTTCTGCCCACACAGAGAACATCAGACAGGTTAAAGAGTGTGCCAATATTGCCCAGCCCAAATTTAAAGGAAATTAAAATAATGTATGAGACCCCCCAGTGACACCGTAGGGCCTCAGCTGACAAAAACACTATAGCCAGGGAGACCTGGTGACCTGCCACAACCTGAAGATATAGCAACAGCAGGAACTAAGAGTAGTCCTACATCAATATTTCTGGGCTAGTTAGCCCAGAAAGAAAGAGGACTCACCCAAGAGGCACAGTAGGAGGAATTCAGGAGACTAGATCTCCTCTTTATGGTGGTACACAGCATTTTGACAAACATCAACCACACAGTAAAACCCTGAAACACACACTACAGAAACTTGTAACTTTTGGAATAAAAAAACCAGATATTCACCCAAAAGGTGAAAATGATTAAATGAAAAGGCAAAATGCAATCCTGAACATCTAGTCCATTAGGGGCAAGTGCAGGCAATAGTGAAATAGAGGACCCAAAAATTCATACACCAGAAATCTCTGAAAAGATAGCGAATGAAGTAAAGAAACAAATGCGTGAGACTATGAAGGAATTCAAATTAGAAATAATGTCTTATGTAAACACAAATGTAACAAGCTTAGTAAATGAGTTGATCAACATAGCTAGAGAAGAAATAGATAAGAAACTACAGGAGCATGGCAAGTTTATTGAAACTTTGAAAGAACAATGCAGAAAACAAGCAGAATCTGCAAAACAAATTGAAAGAGATATGCAAGAAGCAAAAAATTGTATTGAGCAGCCTGCAAAGCTGCTTAAAAGAAGCTGAGGATAGAATCTCACATCTTGAGGACAAGATTGCAGATAGCACTCTTGAAAGGGTAGAACTTATGAAAACAGCAAAGCAGCATGAAATGACAATCCAACCACTACAACATGATGCCAGGAGAAGCAGTGTTAGAGTAATAGGCATTAGTGAGAAGGCAGGAGACAATGCAAAGGATATAGCTAAGCTGTTCACAGAAATAATGGCAGAAAATTTCCCAAACATGGGGGGTGGGTCGTATATACAAATAAGTAGGCATATAGAATGCCACACAGTCATAACCAACATAAACCTACACCCAGACATGTAATAATTAAGATTGCAGACATACAGCATAAAAACAGAATACTAAAAGCTGTTAGAGAAAATACACAACTCACCTACTAAGGAAAGCCTATTAGAATCACAGCTGACTTCTCAGCACAAACCTTCAGGTTAAGACAAGCTTGGAGTGAAGTATTTCAAGCCCTAAAAGAAAACAATTTTCAACCCAGACTGACGTACCCAAAAAAACTGTCTTTCAAATTTAATGGAGAAACAAGATATTTCCATGACAAAGAACAACTAAAGAAATTCATATCCACCAAACCAAGCTTAGAAGGAGTGCTGAAGGACATCCTAGGTAGAGATAAAAATGACCACAATCTCAAGAAGAACAACAGAAAGAAATCACCAGACTGGACAAGAAAATAAACAAGAGAGAAAAGCAGGAAACTAACAACAGTAACACAACAAGGCAGAGTCAAGCCAGTACATATCAGTGATATCCATAAATGTAAATGGGCTCAATTCACATGTCAAATAAAACAGGTTGACATAATGGATCAAGAAACAGGATCCCACAATATGCTGTATACAAGAAACACATCTGAACCAAACGGAAACTCATAGATTAAAAGTCAAAGGATGGAAAACAGTGTTCCATGCAACAGGAACCCAGAAAAAATCAGGGGTAACTATTCTATTTGCAGACAATGTGAACTGCAGACCTAAAATGATTAAAAGAGACAAAGAAGGTCACTACATACTCGTAAGTGGAAAAATCCAAGACAAAGAACTAACAATTGTAAATATATATGCACCAAACACAGGAGCAGCCCACTGTATAAGACAGATACTAAAGGACATGAAAAACCAAATACACAAGAACCAAATTATTACAGGTGACCTTAACAGCCCACTGTCACAAAGAGATAGAAGAACTAGACAAAAAGTCAGCAAAGAAATAATAGAACTGAATCATACATGTGCGCATTTGGACTTAGTAGATGTTTACAGAGTGTTCCACCCAACCACATCAGAATACACATTCTTCTCAGCTGGCCATGGGACAGTCTCCAAAACAGACCATATATTATCCCATAAAACATTCTTATGTAAATGCAAGGGTATTGAAATTATCCCATGCATACTATCTAACCGTAGAGCACTGAAATTGGAAATTAATGGCAAAAAAATTGCAAAACTGACAAAAATACATGGAAATTAAATAACAACCTGTTGAAGAACCAGTGGAATAGAGAGGAAATTAAAGAAGAAATAAAGCAATACCTGCAATTCAATGAAAATGCAGACACAACATACTGTAATCTGTGGGATGCAATGAAAGTGGTCTTAAGAAGGAAATATATAGCAGTAAATTGCCCAATCAAGAAAACAGAATGAGCACAAATAAATAACTTAATGCTTCATCTGAAGCCTCTAGAAAAAGAAGAGCAAGTTAAATCTAAAGCTCATAGAAGAGAGGAAATTGTAAGATTAAAGCAGAAAACAATGCAATTAAAACTAAAAAACAATACAAAGAATTAATGAATCATAAAGCTGGGTTTTTTGAGAAAATAAACAATATTGACAAGCCTCTAGCTAACCTTATAAAGAAAATGAAATTAAAACCCAAATTCATGCAATAAGGACCAAAAAAGGGGAAATTACCACAGATCCCATGGAAATTCAAAAGATCATGAACAACTACTTTGAAAATCTCTACTTACATAGAGAAGAAAACACAGAGGAAATGGACAGATTTCTAGAAACATATGAACTATCAAAACTCAACCAAGAAGATATAGCAATTTTCAATAACCCAATATCAGCTATTGAAATTGAAAAGGTAATAAAATAACTTACCAACAAAGAAAAGCCCAGGTCCTGATGTATTCACAGCTGAATTCTATAAGAAATTTAGAAAGACTTGATGCCAATACTCCTTAAACTCTTCAATAAAATTGAAAAGAAAGCAATCCTCCCTAATTCATTCCTGGAGGCAAGTATTACTCCCATACAAAAACCAGAGAAAGACCCAACAAAAAAGGAAAACCATAGGCCAAACTCACTAATGAACATAGATGCAAAGATTCTGAATAAGATACTAGCAAACAGAATGCAGCAAATCATCAAGAAAATTATACCTCATGACCAAGTGGGGTTCATTCCAGGAATGTAGGGATGGCTTAACATACACATATCAATAAATGTGATACACCATATCAACAGAAAACAAAAACAAATACCACATGGTCATCTCAATAGATGCAGAAAAAGCTTTCTATAAGGTCCAACACATGTTCATGATAAAAACCCTTCAGAGACTCGGAATACGTGGTGTTAACCTCAACCTTATAAAGGCCATCTATGACAAACCAACAGCTAATATTATATTAAATGGACAAAAACTGAAAGCTTTCACTTTAAAAGCAGGAACAAGACAAGGATGTCCACTATCACCACTCCTATTCAATATAATTCTGGAAACACTAGCCAGGGCAATCAGACAAGAGAAAGAAATAAAAGGAACAAACATAGGAAAGGAAGAAGTTAAATTATCACTATTTGGAGATGACATGATACTCTATGTAGAAGAACCAAAACACTCCATTAAAAGACTACTAGAGATAATAAAAAAATTCAGCAGTGTAGCTGGCTACAAAGTCAGTGCTCAAAATCAACAGCATTCCTGTACACAAACAAGAAACTCACTGAAAGAGAAATAATGGAAATATCACCCTTCACAATGACATCTAAAAAAATGAAATACTTAGGAATCAACCTAACTAAAAATGTAAAAGACCTATATACTGAAAATTATACTCTGTTAAAAAAGGAGATGGAAGAGGATATCAGAAAATGGAAAGATGTTCCATGCTCTTGGCTAGGAAGAACCGACATCGTGAAAATGGCCATACTCCCTAAACTGTTACAGAGATTTAATGCAATCCCAATCAAAATACCTTTGACATACCTCACAGATCTAGAGAAAACACTCCTAAAATTCATTAGGAATGAGAAGAAATCTAGGAGAGCAAAGGCAATTCTGGGCAATGAAATCAAGTCAGGAGGCATCTCAATTCTTGACTTGAAACTGTACTACAAAGCCACAGTGATAAAATCAGTATGGTACTGGCAAAGAAATAGACCTGAGGACCAGTTGAAGAGATTAGAAGATGCAAGTATAAGTACAAAGACACTCAGCCACCTGATATTTGACAAAGGGACTAAACATGTTCACTGGAAGGATAGCCTCTTTCATAAATGGTGTTGGAAGAACTGGTTCTCCACATGCAGAAGACTGAAGCTAGATATGTGCCTATCACCATGCACAAAACTAAAGTCTAAATGGATCAAAGACCTAAACATTAAAACTGAAACACTAAATCTACTAGAAGATAAGGTAGGTAGAAATCTTGGAGACATACGGGTAGGCAGAGAATTCATGAACAAAATGCAAACTGCACAGGAAACACTTCACAAAATTAACAATTGGGATGTCATATTATTGAAAAGTTTATGCACTTCAAAAGAAATCACCAACAGAGTGAAAAGAAAACCAACAGAATGGGTTAGAATTCTAGCCAACAACCCCTCAGACAAAGGACTTATATCAAGAACATATAAAGAATTGAAAAACATCAACCCCCAAATTCAAAGACCCTCTCCAAAAATGGGCATCTAAGTTGAATACACAGTTCTCATATGAAGATATTCAAATGGCAAATAAATACATGAAAAATGTTCACCATCACTGGTCATTCAAGAAATGCAAATTAAAATAACATTGAGATATCATCTCACAACCCGGAAAGAATAACTGCCGTCAAGAAATCTACTGATAACAAATGTTGGCGAGTCTGTGGTGAAAAAGAAACACTGCTCCATTATTGGTGGGATTGCAGATGGTGCAACCACTATGGAAATCAATATGGAGAATTCTCAGAAGACTAGGAGTAGAAGCTCCATTCAAACCAGCTATTCCCTTCCTGGGTATTTTCCCAGAAGAACTGAAAAGTTCATATCACAATGATATATGTGCACCTATGATTATAGCAGCCCAATTTGTGATAGCTAAATCATGGAAAAAACTGAGATGCCCATCAACTGCAGAGTAGATGAAAAGGATTTGGTATTTTTACACAATGGAATACTAATCAGCTGTGAAAATGGATGATCTTGAGGCTTTCATAGGGAAATGGAGTCAACTTGAGGCCATCCTCATTAGTGAAATAAATAAGAATCATATTTATAAATATCACATTGTTTCTCTAGTGTAAAAAGTGATAAGAAATGTAAGAGTAATAAAACCCAAAATGGGTAATTGCTACTGTAAAAAAAAGAGGAGAAAAACTGCTCTAAAGGATATAATTGCACTTATGTTTAAGTGTGTAAGATAGATGACCATACTACTGTTTTTGTTAGACGTTTGAGCAGAACTGTTAACAGTCTCATTGTTTGAATGTCTACTTTGCATGTTCTAATTTTGTAACTTGAACAACTATTTCCAATGATGAGAGTATGTAATGTATCAAATGGTGATTTCCTAGTGGTTTTGTTTTTTTGTTCTTGTTGCTGTTTGGGTTTTTTTTTTCTCTGTCTGTTTTTTTGTTTTTGGTTCTTTTATTTTTTTCCCTTTGGAATTCTGTATTGTTGCTACCATCTTTCTGTTTTGTCTATTTTTTTCTCTTTAAATAATGTTTTTAAAAAATTAGAGGAACAAAGCAAGCAGATAGAATCTCTGAATGAACACTATAAGAAACAAACAGAATACATAAAGCAGATTCAAAGAGATATACAGGAAATCAAAAATTCTTTTGAAAGTTGCAAAAACCCCCACAACAAAAGTAAAGATAGAATTACAGACCTCAAAGATAAGATCACAGCTAGTGAACTGGAAAGGAAAGATCATTTAAAAAGAAGAAAGAATCAGGAAATAACAATTCAACAGCTGCAAGATGATGCAAAGAAAAATAACATGATTAATAGGGATAAATGAAAAAGAAGGGGACAGCTCAAGCGATAACAATAGGATGTTTGCAGAAGTAATAGCTGAAAACTTCCCAAACAGGAGAAGGGAAACTGACATTTGAATTAGTGAAGCTTATAGAACTCCAAATAGCCATAACCAAAATAAAGCTACACCCAGACATATAATAATCACCATCCCAGAAATCCACCATAAGAACAGAATGCTAAAAGCTGTTAGAGAGAAAAGACAGATCATATATAAAGGAAAACCTATCAGAATCAAGGAAGACTTCTCAGCACAAACAATGAAGTCAAGAAGAGAATGGAGTGAAGTATTTCAGATCCTAAAGGAAAACCACTTCCAACCCAAACTGATGTACCCTGAAAAACTGTCCTTCAAAATGGATGGAGAAATAAGATATTTCCATGACAAAAAACAACTCAAAAACTTCATGATCACCAAACTAACCCTACACAGTATACAGAAAGATATTCTAGATACACATAGGATAAAACTACCAAGCAAGGCAGACAATTAAATAGAATGGAAAGCTAAAGATACAACAGCAGAAAAATATCATGTCAACAATAAACCAATATATAACAGTTATAATCATTAATGTAAATGGACTCAACACACCAATCAAAAGAAACAGACTGGCAGAATGGATCAAGAAATAACATCCAACCATATGCTATCTACAACAAACCCATCTAAACCAAAAGGAAACCCATACACTGAAAGTCAAAGGATGAAAAACAATACTTCATGCAAGAGGAAACCAAAAAAAAAAAAAGCAGGAGTAGCAATCCTGTTTGCAGACAATGTGAACTTCAACCCAAGAATGATTCAAAGAGATAAAGAAGGTCACTACATACTAGTTAGGGGGAAACTTCAAGTGGAAGAGATGGCAATCTTAAATATATATGCACCAAATTCCAGAGCACCCAGCTATACAAAGAAAATATTAATAGAAATGAAAAATCAAATAAGCAATAACACAATTGTAACAGGAGACCTTAACATGCCATTGACACCAAGGGAAAGATCAACTAGACACAAAATCAGCAAAGAAATAACAAAACTGAATCACACCTGTGAACAAATGGACTTGATAGATGTATATAGAGTTTTCCATCCAACATCATCAGAACATGCATTCTCCTCAGCAGTACATGTGACATTCTCTAAAATAGACCATATACTAGCTCACAGAACATATTAAGTAAATGCAAAAGAATTGAAATTATCCCATGCATGTTATCAGATCTTAGTGCATTAAATTAGAAATTAATGATAAAAGCAACTGTAAAAACCTCACAAACACATGCAAACTGAGCAATACTCACTTTAGCAATCAGGGGGTCACAGAGGAATTTAAAGAAGAAATTAAACAATATCTACAAGCAAATGAAAATATAAACACAACTTACCGCAATTTGTGGGATGCAATGAAAGCAGTCCCCAGAGGAAAATTTATTGCACTGAGTTCCCACATCAGGAAGAAAGAACAAACAAAAATAAACAACCTGATGCTACAACTCAAACATCTAGAAAAAGAAGAGCAAGCCAAGCCCAAAGACAAAAGAAGGGAGGAAATTATAAAGATCAGAGCAGAAATTAATGCAATAGAGTCTAAAAACACAATTCAAAGAGTCAATGAATCAAAAAGTTGGTTCTTTGAAAGAATAAATAAAATTGATAAGACCCTAGCCAACCTTATTTTAAAAAAGGGGAAAGAAAAAACTCAAATTCATGCAATAAGGAATGAAAAAGATGAAATTACTACAGACTCGGCAGAAATGCAGAAGATCATCAACAACTATTTCGAAAACCTGTACTCGCATGGGTTCAATAACACAGAAGAAATAGACAGATTCCTGGATACAAATGAACTACCAAAGCTGGATCACGAAGATGTAAAACTGCTGAATAACCCAATTTCTATTACTGAAATTGAAAATGTAATTAAGTCCTTGCCTACAAAGAAGAGTCCAGGCCCAGATGGATTCACTGCAGAATTCTACAAGAAATACAAAGAAGACTTAATTCCAACAATCCTGGAACTCTTCAATGAAACATGAAAGGGAAGCAATTCTTCCTAAGTCATTACTGGAAGCAAATATCACTCTAGTAACAAAACCAGAGAAAGACCCAAGTAAAAAAGAGAACTGTAGGCCAATCTCCCTAATGAACATGGATGCAAAAATTCTCAATAAAATATTAGCAAACAGGATGCAGCAAATCATCAAGAACATTATTCATCCCGACCAAGTGTGATTCATCCCAGGAATGGAGGGATGGTTCAAATAGCTAAATCAATAAATGTAATCCACCATATCAATAGAGCCAAAAGTAAGAAGCACATGGTCATCTCTATAGATGCAGAAAAAGCTTTTGATAAAATCCAACAGTCATTCATGATAAGAACCTTACAAAGAATCAGAATAGATAGTCTTTACCTCAATATGATAAAGGCCATCTACGACATACCTACAGCCAGCATCATATTAAATGGCCAGAAACCAAAAGTCTTTACCTTAAAATCAGGCACAAGACAAGGATGTTCCATATCACCGCTCCTATTCAACATAGTACTGGAAATACTAGCCAGAGGAATTAGACAACAGGGAGAAATAAAAGGAGTAAAGATAGTAAAAGGGGAAGTTAAATTATCATTATTTGAAGATGACATGATACTTTACATAGAAGACCCTGAAAACTCCATTGAAAGACTCCTAGATATAATCAATAAATTCAGCAATGTAGCTGGATACAAAGTCAATACTCAAAAATCAATAGCATTCCTATACACTAACAACAAAAGTACTGAGAGAGAAATAAGAGAAGCCACAACCTTCACACTAGCATCCAAAAAAAGAAAATACTTAGGAATTAATCTCATGAAAGAAGTAAAAGAGCTATACAAGGAAAATTATAATACCCTGAAATAGTAGGACCTCAGAAAATGGAAAGACATCCCTTGTTCATGGATAGGAAGAACAAACATTGTGAAAATGGCCATTCTCCCAAAATTACTATACAGATTCAATGCAATTCCAATCAAAATACCATGAACATACCTCATAGATCTAGAGAAATCACTCCTAAAATTCATGTGGAGCTAGAAGAGACCTAGAATAGCAAAGGTAATTCTAAGCAGCAAAGGCAAGGCAGGAGGCATCACAATCCCTGATTTGAAATTATACTACAAAGCTACAGTAATAAAATCAACATGGTACTGGAATAAAAACAGACCTGAACATCAATGGAATAGATTGGAAGATACAACCACAGCCACAACTCACTCAACCACCTTATCTTGATAAAGCTGCCAAATATGCTTTCTGGAAGAATGACAGTCTCTTTAACAAATGGTGCTGGAAAAATTGGCTATGCATATGCAGAAGAGTAAAACTAGACCCATGCCTATCACCATGTACTAAACTAAAATCTAAATGGATCAAAGATCTAAATATTAACACAGAAACACTAAATCTGCTGGAGGACAAAGTAGCTAAAAACCTCAAAGATATAGGGGTAGGTAGAGAATTCATGAACAAGAATCAAACCTCACAGGAAATACTTCCCAGAATCAAAAATTAGGACAATATCTTATTTAAAAGTTTCTGCATGTTGAAAGAGATATCCATCAGAGTGAAAAGAAAACCCACAATCTGGGAAAAAAATCTTATGGAACTGTCCCTCAGACAAAGAACTTCTGTCCAGAACCTATAAAGAATTTTAAAAAATGAGACCTTCGAAATTGAAAGACCCAATCCAAAATGGGCATCTGAAATGAATACACAGTTCCCAAATGAAGAAATACGAATGGAAAATAAATACATGAAAAAATGTTAATCATCATTAGTCATGAGAAAAATGAAAATTAAAATGACACTGATATTCCATCTCACGCCAGAAAGAATGGCCAGGATAAAAAAAAAAAAAACTACCAACGACAAGTACTGGAGAGGCTGTGGGGGAAAAGGTACACTTCTGCACGGTTGCTAGGAGTGTAGACTGGTGTAACCACTGTGGAGGTCAATCTGGAGATTCCTCAAAAAGCTGGGTTTTGAAATCCCATTTGGTCCAGCTATTCCACTTCTGGGAATGTTCCCAGAAGAACTGAAACCATCATACCACAATGATATATGTGCACCCATGTTTATAGCAGCACAATTTGTAATAGTCAGATCTTGGAAACAGCCTAACTGTCCATCAACTGAGGAAAAGATAAAAAAGTTGTGGCATTTTTATACAATGCAGTACTACTCAGCTATAAAGAATGATCACATTGAGATATTTATAAATAAATGGACACAACTTGAGACCATACTCAAGCAAAATAAACCAAACTCAAATGTGAAAATACCATATAGTCTCCCTAGTATGAGAGTTGGTAAGAGTATATAAGATTTTATGATAATCATAATTTCCTATTTCATTGCTTTGAATCCCTTCAATATTTTCATTCATCAGTTGGAATGGTTTTATTCTGTTTTGTTTTACTTTATTATGCATGATGGTATGAACAGCTGTTTTGAAGAAAACAAAACATTATGGAAGCCATTGCTTATTTAATATCATCTTGCTTTGAAATCCTACCATGGTTTTATTCTTCTATTACCATCAGTTCTATCATGTTGTGTCTTATTGGGATTTTAATATATGTGATAGCATAAACAAATTTTTATTGAAAATGAGATATTATAGTAGCCATTGATCATAGTTATTCAGTTCAGAATGTCCTGTAATTCATTCTTTCAAATGGTTTTATACTATTTTATTATGTTTGATATTATTGTATTTGAAACTATGCTCAACTATAGCAGAGAAAGAGATATTTTGATAGCTACTGTTAATGTCCATTTGTCTTATTGTAAAGTGTTTTGTTGCTTATGTAGTTCTGTTCTGATCTGCTTTGTTGTGCCCCCTTTTGTTTTAATCTCTTTAAAATATAGAAAGGTGATAGATAGATAGATAGATAGATAGATAGATAGATAGATAGATGATAGATAGATAGATATAGATAGATAATAGATAGATAGATGATAGATAGATAGATAGATAGATAGAATGATAGATATTACACTACACAAACACAAATAAGGATAAAAATCACAGGATTGTCTCAGTGGGAATCTGAAAAGCCTTTGACAGAAACCAACATTTACTGATGAAAACCCTCACAAAAACAAATATAGAAGTATAAATGACCAATAAATAGTTGTGGAAATGCTCAACAGTACTGGCCATTAGAAAAATGCAAATTAAAACAACACTGATATTCCATTTTACTCAGGAGAGAATGACTATTATCAAGAAATCAAATAATAACAAATGGTGATGAGCCTACAAGGGCAAAAATAAAAACTGTCTAGATTATTTGGGGAATGTAAACTAGTATAACCACTATGGAAATCAGTATAGAGATTCTTCAAAAACTAAAACAATATTTGATTTGGCCTAGTGTATCAGTCATTATTTACTAGAGGAACAGATATATACAAGATATATACATATATAAGAATTTACAAGCTTGGCTTACATGACCACCACAGAGTCAGATATGGAAGAGTGCAGAGGGTGTCTGCTCATTGGAGACTGAAGGATTCAGTCCAAGGTCTGGAGTTCACTGCAGTTCCTATGTGAGTTCATATCAAGGGGCTGAAGAGTCTGAACCAGAAGCCAGGAGATGATGTCTAAGGTGAAGATAAAGGTTGATGTTCCTCTAACGAAACAAACAGATCCCTCCTTTATTCCCTTTTATACTATCCAGGTGACAATTCATCCTAGGGTGATTCTTACACACCCTCAGAAGTGGAATTGTTGAGCTACTTTTGTTGAACTTTTTTTACTCAAACACACATGATCAGTCAACCATTGCACTCAGTTATTCATGTTCCAGGTATCTTCCCCAAAGAGTTAAGGCATTATATTACAGTGGTACTGCATCCCCATGCTTACAGTAGCATAGTTCATAATGGATAACTCTTGGAGGCAGCCTGTATGTTCATCAGCAGATGAATGAATAAAGAAAAGGTCATATTTATATATTATGGAGTAATATTCTACCATTAAAAAGATGAATTTCAGCCTTTTGTAGGAAAATGGATGCACCTTAAGGTCATATATTTAAGTAAATCAGACACATGGGCATAATAATCACACAGTTTCTCTTATATGAGAAACCCAAAATATCACTACAAAGCAAAATAAAGATAGATAATAAGTAGGGAGACATATATTTCTTTCATGGGAAGGGGTCAAGAGATGAAGGTAGTGGTGAGGGTGGAGAGAGGAAAGGAATGAAAAGAGAGTTAATATGTGATACAAGGAGGAGCTAAAGATGGTGGACTGATAAGCCACAGGATACAGAGCCTCCATGACAGAGACAACTCAGATGCCAGAAAACATCCTGGAGAAGTCCAGGCAGAGGGAGATAAATTCTCTCAACCCAGGAAGAAATTGAAGGGAAAAGCTCTGGCCGAACACACAGTCCTGGGGCTACCATTAGAGAAGCTAAGATTAGCAGTCACAGAGCTCTCACTGAGCCACCTGAATTCATGCCACTGTGACTGGCCTGAGCCACACACACAAGGAGCTGAGCCACCCTGCAGCAACTTGCCCAGAGCTGCCACAAAATCACTCTGCAGCCACACTGAAGTCAGAGGTCAAAGAACCCAACAGAGAATGGAGCCAGCTAGGGACCTGCATTAACCCACAGTGAATGCTGGAAATAAGACCCTCCCATGGGAAAGGGATGACTAACTGGACAACATATTGGAATTGGGCAGGATGGGCCTGAAATAGGAACTGCAGTGACTTCAGCTGAATGCTTCCCTCCCAGAGCAGATTGGGTGGGATCTGCTTGGCCTGGGTCACAACCCTGGTTGGGACCCAATAAGTCATCCCAAACCAATTCTTTATGTACAGCACACACTAACGTGGTGAAGGCTGCTGAAGGTTGACTGCCCCAGAGGGGAGGGACCAGCATATGCCACCCCTGCTTGCACCTCAGTGACTAACAGCAAACTGGAGAGGGCAGAAACCCCTAGCCAGTGCGCTCCAGAAGAACCAAAACCTCCACTATACAGTTGTATGGAAGAAACCAAAAATATGACAAGAGAAGGAAATAAGAAAAAGCCCCCAGTCTCCAATCCTGAGAATATTAATCCACGAGAGGTAGATACAAAAGAGATGGAGGGCAGCAAACATGCAATATCAAACACAGCATCAGGGGACATAAAGAGATATCTTTAGAACCTTGTAGACAAGCTCAAAACTGAAATATTAATTCAAGTAAAGCAACATATAAGTAGATTAATAAAAGAAATGCTAAGCACCTCTCAAGAAGACACAGATGGAAGAATGGAGGAACACAAATAAGGAGAGAAACATTCAATGAAGAATATGAAGAAAACCTAGAATACATGAAGCAGATTCAAAGAGATTACCAGGAAATTAAAAACTGCATTGCAAGCTGGCAAAACTGCATGAAATAAACTAAGGATAGACTATCAAAACTTGAAGACAGGCTTGCAATATGTGATCATGAAAGGAAAGGTCTCTTAAAAATAACAAGGAAATAGACAGTAACAATACAAAGGCTAGAAGATGACAGAGGATCTATAACCTAAGAATAAAAATGTGAATGAAGAAGCAGGAGTCAAAACAAAGGAATTACAAAGGTTATTCACAAAAATAATTAAGTAAACCTTCCCAAGCATAAGAAAAGGAAATGATATGCAGATATTTGAAACATACAGAACTCCAGCCACCTACAACCAAAACAGAGCTACAAGCAGACATATAATAATCAAGATCCCAGAAATTCAATATAAGAACAGAATATTAAAAGCCATCAGAGAAAAGAAACACATCACCTATAAAGGAAAACCCATCAAAATCATGGCAGACTTCTCAACACATACCATCAAATCAAGAAGAGCTTGGAGCAAACTATTCCAAGCCCTGAAAGAAAATAACCTCCAGCCCAGATTGATGTACCCTGCAAAACTGTCTCTAGAAATTAATGGAGAAACAAGATGCTTCCATGACAAAGAGGAACTGGGGGAATTTGTGACCACCAATCCAACACTTCAGAGAATACTGAAGGATGAGAGAGAGAGAGAGAGAGAGAGAGAGAGGGAGAGAGAGAGTTGAAATGAGGATTTTAGGAGCAGTAGTAGAGAGGCCTCAATGAATGGGGCAGACAATGGAATGAAGGAGAAAATTAGATACCCATTGGCAGAAAAATAGCATAGCAGAAATGAGGCAGAGAAGGTTAGCTATAATCTCTAATAAAAATAGCCTCGATACACTTTTTAAAAAAAAGGAAACACAGGCAGAATAGATCAAGAAGTAGGGTCAACCAAGATGCTCTGTATAGGAAATATAATTAACCAGAAAAAGGGTTAATGAACCAAAAATCAAATATGAGAAAAAAATGCTCTATGTGACAGGGAACCAGAGAGAAATAAGGGCAACTCAATCAGCACCTATAGATAGGTTGGAAGGACAGGATACTTAAGTGCAGTAGAGAACTACTCAGCTATAATGAAGTAAATCCTTGAGGCTTTTGTAGGTAAAGGAATACAACTTGAGGTCAAGTCCAGGAGTGAGAGGGTTTGGAACCCCTTAGGTAAATAGCAGGTTGCCCTCCCAATCTAAAAATAGAGGGTTTGGTTGGACCCAAAATGCGCAGCACCCTGTGGGAGTGAAAGGGAAGGAATAGTCTTAAAAAAAAAGGCAGAGTATATTGTTAATAGTGTATCAGGAGCTAAAACCCACATTACTCACACTGCTATGTTTAGATGGATTATATTCTGTTCCAGTTTGTCTATTTATCCTAGATTTGAGGGCACAGACAGCTATTCTGAAAATAGGATATACTACAGTAATCATTCTTAATTTCCTATTAACTTAATCTGTAGCCCTGTATAATTTACACTGTTTTATCATGACTGATCTTAATTGAATCTGGTTTGTTAGACTGCTCTTTTGTATTAACAGATGATATTCAAATCTGTTATGATTGATAGTATCAAGTCTGAGAGTGTAGGAAACCACAGTGAAGATGACAAGATTCCCTAGGAAAACCACTCTGGTTTGATTATTACATGTTTTTGAAATTTTATACTGTCTAAAATGTTTTGATTTTGTTAATATTGTTATGTACAGCTATATTCAATTATACTATGCCAGATAATATAGACAATTCTGTTGAAGATAACAAGAGACAACACAGTAACCATTGTAGATCACCTTGTACTGTGTTTTTATATGACTTTTTCATTTCCTGTTTTTTATAAGAATTTGTTTTGTTTTGTCTTGCAATGTTTTGTCTTTCCTTCTAATACAGAAAAGATAGACATACATGTAGAGACTCATGCATGCATAGAACCTATAAATAGTTTATGAGAGCTGATTATATAATGCATGGTGAAATGAACAACTACTTCAAAGAAAAAAAGACACTAAGGTACATAGTGCTGATTCCATAACATCATGAAATAAAAGCCAGCAATACTATTATTCTTTGTTCAGAGTGATTTTAGCCTGTGTAGTTTTGTTTAAATGTAGGAGTAATAAAACACAAAATATGTAAAAATCAGAGGAAAACAAAATGCTCTAAAGGACATACCTGCATGTACATTTAAGTATGTAAGATAGATGACCATATTTTTGTTAGATTATTGAGCAGAATTGTTTGCAGCCTCACTATTTGAATGTCTACTTTGTATGCTTTAATTTTGTAACTTGAACCACTATTTCCAAGATGATAGTATATAATTTGCAAGTAGTGATTTCTTAGTGGTTTTTTTTCTTTTCTGTTTCCCTTTGGAATTCTGTATAGTTGCTACCCTTTTTTCTTTTTTTTTTTTTTGGTTTTTTTCTCTTTAAATAAAATTTTTAAAAACGAAAAAAATATGTGATATATACATACAATTCCCCACAAGGAATGTAATCATTATGTACTGCAGGTAGGTCTACAAATAAATAAATAAATGTGATTTTTACAGATTTATAAAAAGAACCTTATCACAAACAGATAAAATGTATTTATGGTGAATCCATTAGCAACTTCATAATAAATGGGGAAAAACTGAAAGAATTCCCTCTAAAGTCAAGAAGACAACAGCATCAACTTTTACCACTATTATTGTATATAGCACTGAAAACTTTAACAAGAGCAATTAGGCAAGAGCAACAGATAAAAGGGATAGGTATTGGAAAGGAAGAAGTCAAACTACAATTATGCACAGATATCATGAAACTTTACATAGAACACCCCAAAAAACTACACCAGAAAACTCTTAAAACCAATTCTACAAGTGACAGGATATAAAATAAAACACATAATTGAGTTCCAGGAGCCGAACATGCACAGGTTGAATCACAGTGCACAGAGAAGCCTTGGAATGTCACTCCCAGGTGGTAAAGCCATGTCGAGCATCCCAAATCACTGAAAGATGCACAGGAGGTCCCACAAGGGCCTGACTAGACCATGCCCAGTGACCTCCAAGTGGCTAGTAGTTCCCAGAAGTCTGCCCCAGGAGCCAAAAATGATCCAGATGACTCCCAGTGCACAGGGGAAGCTT
Source organism: Dolichotis patagonum (assembly GCA_004027295.1). NCBI lineage: Eukaryota > Metazoa > Chordata > Mammalia > Rodentia > Caviidae > Dolichotis > Dolichotis patagonum. The sequence continues at coordinate 10,758 of PVJX010008313.1, read as the reverse complement.
TGGGACAACCCTTGAAACCCAGAAATAGGAAAATGACAAAACAAAAGGGCAAAATGCAATCTCAAACTTCCAACCCAACCCAAGCAAGCCTGGGACACATGCACACAGAAGAAAATGTAAGTCATACAGCTGAAATTCCTGAAATGATAACAACAGAAGTAAAGAAACAAGTCTGGGAAGCTATAAAAGAATTCAAATCAGAAATAATCTCCCAGGTAAAAGAAGAAATGATAAATTTAATGAAAGAAATGCTGAACAGATATAAAGAAGACATAGTTAAAAAATTAGAGGAACAATGCAACAAGATGGAACCACTAAATGAACAATATAAGAAATAAATGGAATACCTGAAGCAGATTCAAAGAGATATACAGGAAATCAAAAATTCCATCAAATGTTGGCAAAATTGCCTCAGTGAAAGTGAAGATAGACTTTTAGCCCTCGAAGATAAGATTGCAGTTAGTGACCAGGAAAGGAAAGATCCTCTAAATAGAATGAGGAATCAGGACATAATGATGCAACACCTGCAAGATGATGCAAAGAGAAACAACATAAGATTTACAGGTATGAACAAAAAAGAAAGTGACAACACAAATGATATCAGGAGGCTATTTATAGAAGCAATGGCTGAAAATTTCCCAAACATGAGAAGGGAAACTGACAAACAGATCTGTGAAGCATATAGAACTCCAAATAACCATAACCAAAATAAAACTACACCCAGACATATAATAATCAACATCCCAGAAATTCAACATGAGAACAGAATATTAAAAGCTATTAGATAGAAGAGACAGATAACCTATAAAGGAAAACCTATCAGAATTATAGCAGACTTCTCAACACAAACAATGAAGTCCAAAAGTGCATATAGTGAAGTATTTCAGATCCTAAAGGAAAACGACTTTCAACCCAGACTGATGTACCCTGCAAAACTATCCTTCAAAATGGATGGAGATATAAGATACTTCCATTGTGGGAAGTCAAGGTCCTGAGGTCTGGCTGGCCACCCTGGCAAAAGAGAGAGTCTTAGTACACTCAGACTCCCCATTCCTCAGCACACTGAGTAGAGCATCTCTGCCAAGGCTGCCTTGCTTGGAGCCCACCCTACAGTGCATCCTTGCCTTCCCTAAGCCTACTTCCACCCTTCCTGAAGCTCAATCCTGCCCACCATCTGAGCTCATTTCCACTCTTCCTCTTCAGTCTATATATACTCCTGCACTTCCATAATAAAATCAGATCTGCACCATCAGCCTGATCTCTGGAGTCATCTCTCCTTCATCCCTTGCCAGTCACCCACAGCCCCAAAAAGGCTGCAAGTGGCACCCAATATGGGGCAATTGTGCCTCCTCAGACTTGGTAAGTGGCCCCCACATTATGGGCCCCACACTTCGCAAGGAGCAGCACCTGCAGGCACAGGTTCTTGCTGCCCTCTTGCAGACTAGGCAATGCAAAATTGCCTATTCCATCCTTTCCCAGTATTAGGAAATCCTTCTCCCCCTTAATCCCTGGCTACACACTGCCTACCTGTGGGACCCTCAGACTTTGACTCAGCTCCTAAAGTGAGTCCAAGAGGCTGAGCAATATGAAAGGAAAGTCTTTCCCCTGGGGCTCCAACCTGCTTTACTTACCATCTGAGCATGTTTGATGGGCTCAGACAACATCACTGGGGTCGATGCTGAGGCCTTCCCGTTGTTAGCAGATCTCGCCACTTGTCCTACTGTGGCACCCATGGGGGATCCATCCCTTACCCATGACTTGGAGAGCAATCTTTTGCTGAGTCAGAGAGATCAGGTAAACTCAATGGAGGAGAGGGCCTCTATTCCATGAAAAAATCTACCCTTCTCTGGAGTCCTTAAAGCCTCCAAAGATGGCTTCAAGAGAAGGGTCCCCACCCCTGTGGAGTTCCCCACGCACTGACAGGCCAGAACCTCCACCCTGTCAGACCATGAAAGTGGAACTTGACAGGGAGGACCTGCCTGCCTACCCGGCAATGCCACCTACTGGTGATGATGGGTCATTACACCCTCAATATCCATGGTAATCCTACTGTCAGACAAATATAAATAGAAAATCTCAGTCTACCATTACAGAATGGCATGATTATTATGAGGGCTTATGCCATACTTGGGATAATCAGGCAAAACATTGGGAATGGGAAAAAGAAGTAAATGATACATTTCCTGTTAAGTTACATCAGAATCCTGCTCGCCCTCTGCACTGGTATCCTCACAAACATAGCACCTTAAAATACCTCCAGGAGGCAGTCAAGGAGGACAGCACCCAAGGACCTTTTGCCTAGCAACTCCTTGAAACAGTCAGTATGGAGCTTAATTGTCCCACTGACTGGAAACAGCTAGCAAGAGCCATTTTTAGTAGCAGTCAATACCTAGACTGGCTGGCTATCTATAAGGATGAATGTGATCAACAATGTGCCCCAAATGCAAACGTGGTTATTGCTGGGAGACAGAGTGCTGCTCTAAGACTGATAGAGATGACAGCCGTTTAAACTCCAAACAAGGCAACCCTCAACCAAGCAACAAAAAAGGGACCCAGTAAACAACAAACATAACTCATAGGTTATTATTGATGCAAAGGATTACTTCTTTTTCATCTCCCTACACCCTGAAGACCGACCAAAATTTGCCTTTTCTATACCCCAAACTAACCACAATGCCCCTTGTGAGAGATACTATTGGACAGTCCGCTAGAGATTTTAAAAGGGTACTTAATGGAAACTGCTGCTTTCTGCTCCTCTCCCTGCTTCTTACAGGCTCCCAGGCAGGGGAGGACACCAAAGCCTCCACTGAGCCTGGAGTTTGGCCTAGAGAAGGAAGGTAAAAAAACAATGTTGCTTGTTTTAGCTGCAAGGAAAAATCAGGATTATGGTTCAATCTACTCAAAACACAGTTCAAATCTCCATAGATTACTGTATTGCTCAATCGGTTATTTTTCCCCTACCAAAAATTGGAACATGTGTAAGAAAAGGTACCTAGGGATTTTGGATCTTTCAATACTTATTAGAGAGGTAGGATATGTCTCTGGCCTGCTCGAGCTACTCTGATTTTTCCTATGACCTGTGGACATGTTTTATAAATCCAGAGTTTACACTGCACTAGTGCTCAGATCCCCAACAACAGTGGGGTCTCCAGCCCAGAGCACGAACACCACCTGCATGTCACAAGAGAGCCCAAGGTACCTAACTATAAAATGCAGTTTCCACTTTCTTTACACCTTACCACAAACATTCATTGTAATCTTCAGGTCTAAAAGTAGTTAAATGTGCTCAAAATTTAAATTTCAAAAAACAAAAAGGGAGAGTTCACCTCATAATAGATTCCATTTAAAATACTTAAATTCTAATAAAGATGTAACTACTGCAACAGAAAGATAATTCAATCAAATAAAGACTAAAAAGAGTCCATTGGAAATATCTTCATACTGGATAATAAAAACACCCAGTCCAGTGCTAATGTGGAGTCAAGGGTATGCTTGTGTTTTTCCAGGAAAAGCTAAATGGCCTATCTGGGTGCCAGTGTGTGCTGTCCAGCTGTATCATGAGCCCAAACCCAAAAAAGGTGTTCATTCCTCTCACAAAGCTGATGCCCAGTCCTATGACAGTGACACCTTGGAGACAACACCACAATCGATACAAAATGATGAAGCTAGACTTGACCCAAGATGCCCACGAGATGGTAATCACAAATAAAAAAGGTCCAAATTGATGATAGAAATACATGCTAAGTCCTATGACAAAAATACATTAAGTATAGATAAGATTTTGTCTTTTTCAAATTCTTTGATAAGAGATATCTGCTAATTGACCTACAACAAATCTGACTAGTCAATTTAAAATTACAAAATGTACAGCTGTAGAAAATTTGTGTAATTCAATTTGAATAAAATATGTTTGAGTGCACTCTGATTGGGTAAGATGTTCATTAGTCTGCCTGTGAATCTGTCTGTTTGTCCAGACTATGACTTGGAGAGTTCTCGTGGACACTGACAACTCTGTGTTTGTTTCTACATATGTTTGAATCTGTACAGATTGTCTGCCCATGTTTTTCCATTTGTCCGTTTGTGAACAGCTGTTCTTTTTTATTTTGAGCTCAGCAATTTTCCTTTTTCCTTTTTATTTTGCATTTATAGATCATTTACTCAAGATTTATTTGAATTATAAACTTACAACACGTGCTTCAAACTGGATTCCCAGTTAGTCACAATAATGCTAAAGTCATTATGTAAATGTACATAATGTACATTGTTGCTTATCATAATTTGAGAGTCTCTTATTGTTCAAAAATAATATGTTAAATGTTATGATTAGAGTTTTCTTAAGAAAAAATTATTATAAAATTATTAAACAAATATCCCTTGGGGTTGGGATTGTTGCATTGGACATCAATTGATGAATAAGAAAGTGGCCACCTGGTAACCTTTTACCAGCTCTTGTTCATTGATTGCAGGTTCCAATGATCTCCATAGCCTTCTGGGAGACATCTCAACGAAAGTTATATCAAAATTGCATTGTGATATGTTCACATTGGTCATCATTAAAAGCCATAATATAAAAGGGTTTTGATTTTTAAAATGCCCATACAAATGGTTACGACAAATGATTGTTGTTAACTTCATGGTGTATTCATATATTCATGCTTCCAGATATAATGGAAAATGTAAAACAGGGATTATTTATGGTGGCAGAATTTTGGTTCAGATTCAGACCTCTGCCTCTAACAAATGCTTATGAGATGTATATCCCCCTAAATGACAACAAGTTAGGTAAAATCTTTTATGTATTAGATAGGGATGATTAACTGTCATGGTTTATGTTGGTGGCCCCCAGGCCTCATGTATTTGCATTGTGCAATTGTGATTGGTTCATAGTCTAGCGCTTGGATTGGGGGTGGGAGTGCTACACTGGCCTAGGGGTGGAGCCATGATGTGATGTAATGGCACAAAGAAGGTGTGTCTTTCTCTCTTGCTGGTTTCAGCTTTGCTGTTTGCAGCCACCATGAAATGCATCCCCACCATGCCACCCTGCCTTGGAGCCAACTGAGTATGGACTGAAACCTCCAAAAACTGTAAGAAATAAACCTTTCCTTTCACAACTTTGGGCATTGGGTATTTTGTCTCAGTGAAGAGTAAAAAGTAACTAAGACAGAATTTAGTACCAAGGAGTGGGGTCATTGCTGTGACTATACCTGACCATGTTTTTTGAGAGGCTTCGGAAATGGCTTGTGAGCAGAGTTTGGAAAGGTTTGGCCTTGTTGCCTGGATACATAGAGCTGGAGCAGCTGAGGCTGTTCTGTAGAGGAGATTCTGGTCAGAACTCAGGAGACCAGAAGGCTGATAGAAAGCCTGATGGTAAAGACCAGGCTTGGGAGGTTTCTGCTGGGAAGAAGGACTGTATTGGTTGTTGGACTCCCTATGATGTTTGTTATGGCTTGGCAGAAAGTTTGTCTGCATTTTGCTCATGCCCAGAGAATTTGTCTGAGACTGAGATTAAGGGTAATGGACTGATTAATCTGGCAAAGGAAATTTCAAGGCAGTCAAATGTTGAGGCTGTGGCATGGCTATTGTTGGGGGATTTTAGCCAGATCTATGTTGCAAATCAAGAGCAAAGAGCCCAGCAGGATAATTTAAAACACTGTGAGTTTGGCCAGAAGGAAAACTCCAGTAAAACTGTGGATTGTAAAGATAGTGCTGAGGCTTTGATTGCTGAGAAGAAACAGAGAGATAAGAAAGAAGGCCACTGGGCATCCCAGGAAGCAGTGTGTCCCCACCCTTTGCAGCCCCAAAACTGCAAAAGTGAAAGAATCTTCTCTCATGAGAAAGCTTCAGAGCACCATGCTCCAGAATGGCCCAGGATGCCACGTAAGGTTCCAGGATGGTGGCAGCCACATGAGGTTCCAGAATGGTGGCAACATAGAAAAGCTTTTCTTCACAATCAGGTAAACAGAGCCCATCAATCCAGGCACTCAACCCCTACAGCCAAGAGAGAGAAAAGCCTGGCTACTGCTCCAGCTGGCAGCAGACCTTGGTGGCATCCACATGGTGCTGATTTTAGGTGCAAGGAAAATGCATAAATTCTGAGGGTAATAAGGCTTCCACCTCAATTTCAAAGAGCCTGGGAGGCCAAGCCGTGTGCCCCTGAGAGGGCAATATGTAAAGATGTAAGTGTGAAGCCAAAGGTGCAGTGGAGACCCCAGAAGTTTGGAAAAGCCAAGAATGTGGGTCATCCAAGGAAAGCTGCAAAACTTGAGCAGAGAAGGTTTAAGAAAGAAGCTGTGGGAGCTGAAATCCCTGGAAGTGCCCTGTGGGTGGAATCACCCAAGCCTTTTGGAGCTTGAAACCAGATTGCTTCAAATGCTGAGCATGGAACTCTAGGACTTAATGTTCTCCCTGCTGGATGTTGGACTTGCTTTGTTCCCAATGCTTTATATTCCCCCATTTGTAACTTTTGGAATGGTAATGTTTATTTTGTGCCTTTGCATTTCAGAAATGTTTAACCTTGTTTCACTGTACAAGGGGTTACAGTTAAGAGTTTGCCATAGATATTGGAGGAGACTTGGGACTTGGACTTCTCAGCAGTGCTGAAAATGTTAGGACTTTGGCAACTCTTGGAGATGGACTAAATGTCTTTTGTATAAAGGTTGTACATGAGTCTCTGGGGGCCAGGGGTGGAATGTCATGGTTTATGTTGGTGGCCCCCAGGCCTCATGTATTTGCATTGTGCATTTGTGATTGGTTCATTGTCTAGTGCTTGGATTGGGGGTGTGAGTGCTACACCGGCCTAGGGGTGGAGCCATGATGTGATGTAATGGCACAAAGAAGGTATGTGTCTCTCTCTTGCTGGTTTTGGCTTTGCTGTTTGCAGCCACCATGAAATGCATCCCCGCCATGCCACCCTGCCTTGGAGCCAACTGAGTATGGACTGAAACCTCCAAAAAGTGTAAGAAATAAACCTTTCATTTCCCAACTTTGGGCATCGGGTATTTTGTCTCAGCGATGAGTAAAAAGTAACTAAGACATTAACCAAAATGAGAAATTTGATGCCCAAATGCAGATTCAAGTGTGTTACAAAATGTCATCATGGTTTTTTATGCTACTACATTATATGTTTGATTTCTAAATTTTCTATGTAAAATATGTAACTGTTTGCTAATAGTCTACAGGCATTCAAATGTTAAAACAGCCATGGTTGTTGAAAAATAATGGTCCTTGTTATACCAGTGCCTCCATACAATTGGCATAATAAAAAAAGAGGGGGAATCTGTGGGAGTCAAGGTCCTGAGGTCTAGCTGGATGATCTGCCAGAAGAGTATGAGCATACTCAGACTCCCCATTCCTTGGCACACTGAGTAGAGCATCCCTGCCAACGTCGCCCCACTTGCAGCCCAGCCCACAGTGCATCCCCGCCTTCCCTAAGCCCACTTCCACCCTTCCTGAAGCTCAATCCTGCCCTTCATCTGAGCTCATTTCTGTCCTTCCTCTTCAGTCTATATATACTCCTGCAGTTCTGTAATAAAATCAGACCTGTGCCATCAGCCTGATCTCGAGTTGTCTCTCCATCATCCCTTGCCAGTCCCCCACAGCCCCAAAAAGACTGCATTCCATGACAAATAAGAGCTGAACACCTTCATGACCACCAAACCAACTGTTGTAGTCAGGGGTTGTACAAAGAACAATTAGAATACGGTCATGGAGTTTATAATATTATTTTTATGATGGTCACCCAGCATTAACACAAGTTAATGTAGGAAGTATATCCACAATACTAAAGACAGATTATTTAGTCAAGGGCCTGAGTCCCATAGCAGTGTCCCACTGGAGTCCAGATGAAAACCCAGAGCTCATGACATTGCCTCCCACGAGTCCAACTGGAGGTCTAGAACCCACAAGAAGAGCTCACACCAGTCTCTTTTATGGATCCATGCTGAGAAGACCCAAAAGTAAGCAGGGGAAACTAGGGAGTCTACACAAGCAGGGTGAAGGAGCTGTGCTGATAGGTCAAGGATGCTATGCTGGAGCCAAGAAGTCACATTCACAACAAACATCAGGGTTGTCCTGAAAAGCATCACAGCCATCCTCAGCAACACGGAGGCCCCGGGCTCCTCCAACAACAAACACAGTTGAGTACAGGCCAGGAAGCCAGTGTGAGGAGTTCATCCTGGAGACCAAGCAGCACACATCTTCCCCTCTGGAGCCAGGAAGCAATGCTCAATGTGAGGACCAGAACTTCTCCAGGAGAACATAATGGCTCAAACAGCAACATATAGGCAAACCCACAATACCTCAATGTCTCAATGCCATAACACATTAACGCTTGTCCTTCTCCTCCACATCTCCATTTATCCTGGCAACTTTCTTCAGGTGAAACATCTATGCTCAGCAGCACTGGAGATATAATCCAGCTGGTGTTAAGTTGACCACCAGTTTTTAATCCATAACACCAACCCTGCAAAGCATACTGAAAGATATTCTAGGCAGACATAAGAAAAACCACTAAGCAAGGCAAAAAATTAAACATAGTAGAAAAATAAAGAATCAACAGCAGAAAGATAACATGTCAACAATAAATCAATATATATTAGTTATAACCATTAATGTAAATGGCCTCAATTCATGAATTAAAAGAAACAGACTAGCAGAATGGATTAATAAACAACATCCAACCATATGCTGTCTACAGGAAACCCATCTAACCAGAAGGGAAACTCACAGACTGAAAGTCAAAGGATGGCAAACAATACTTCACGCAACAGGAACCCACCAAAAATCAGGGATAGTTATTCTGTTTGCAGATAATGTGAACTTCAAACCAAGAATGATCCAAAGAGATAAAGAAGGTCACTACATACTAGTGAGGGGAAAACTTCAAGAGGATGAGATAACAATCTTAAATGTATATGCACCAAATTCAGGAGCATCCTGCTATACAAGACAGATCTTAACAGAAATGAGAAATCAAATAGGCAATAACACAATTATAACAGGAGACCTTGACATGCCATTGATACAAAGGGAGAGATCAACTAGACAGAAAATCAGCAAACAAATAACAGAACTGAATCATACCTGTGAACAAATGGACTTAATAGACGTATACACAATGTTCTGCCCAACAACATCAGAATATACATTCTTCCCAGTAGCACAGGGAATGTTTTCTAAAATAAACCATATACTAGCCCATAACATGCTTAAGTAAATGCAAAAGAATTGAAGTTATCTCATACATGTTACACATCATAACACCATGAAACTAGAAATTAATGATAAAAGAAACTGCAAAAGCCCCACAAATGCATGGAAATTGAATAATACACTCTTGAGCAATCAGCGGGTCACTGAGAAAATAAAAGAAATTAAACAATATCTACAAGCTAACAAAAATACAAATACATTTTACCAGAACCTGTGGGATACAATGAAAGCAGTCCTCAGAGCAAAATTTATTGCGGTGAACTCCTACATCAGGAAAAGAGAACAAACAAAAATAAACAACCTGATGTTAGATCTCAAATGTCTAGAAAAAGAAGAGCAAGTCAAGCCTAAAGCCAAAAGAAGGAAGGAAGTTATAAGGTCAGACCACAAATCAATGCAATACAGACTAAGAAAAAATTCAATGAATCAATTAATCAAAGAGTTGGTTCTTTGAAAGAATAAATAAAATTGATAAGCCTCTAGACAAAATTATTTTAAAAAAGAAAGAAAGAACTCAAATTCATGCAATAAGGAATGAAAAGTGTGAAATCACTGTGGAAATACAGAAGAGCATCAATACCTATTTCAAAAACCTCTACTCTCATAGGATTGATAACAAGGAAGAAATGGACAGATTCCTAGAAACATATGCATTACCAAAACTGTGTCAAGAAGATGTAAACCTGCTGATGTAAACCCAATTTCAATTAATGAAATTGAATATGTAATTAAATCCCTACCAAGAAAGAAAAGCCCAGGTCTAGATGGATTCACTGCAGAATTCTACAAGAAATTCAAAGAATATTTAATTGCAACACTCCTCAAACACGTCAATGAAATTGAAAGGGAAGCAATTCTCTCTAACTCATTCCTAGAGGCAAATATTACTCTAGTACCAAAACCTGAGAAAGGCCCACTAAAAAAGAGAACTACAGGCCAGTCTCCCTAATGAAGAAAGATGCAAAAATTCTCAATAAAATGTTGGCAAACAGGATGCAGCAAATCATCAAGAAGATCTCACCATGTCCAAGTGAGATTCATCCCAGGAATTCAAGACTGATTCAGTATATGCAAATCCATAAATTTAACCCACAATATCAATAGAGCCAAAAATAAGAACCACACCATCATTTCTATAGATGCAGAAAAAGCTTTTGATAATGCCTAACACTTATTCATGATAAGAATCTTAAAGAAAATGGGAATAGATGGTATTTACCTCAATATGATAAAATCCATCTATGACAACCCACAGCCAGCATCACATAAAAACTGAAAGCATTTACCCTAAAACCAGGAACAAGGCAAGGATGTCCATTATTACCACTCCTATTCAATATAATGCTGGACACAAGGGTAAATACCATATAATCTCCCTAATATGAGATTTGATAAGAGTATATAAGACTTTATGGTAAGCATGAGGCCCCATCTCATAGCTTCGAAGTCTTTCAAAGTTTTAAATCATCAGTTGGAATGGTGTTATCCTGTTTTGTTTGACTATATCATACGTGATATGAACAGCTGTTTTGAAGAAAACATTATGAC
>PVJX010008312.1:0-66317 GCA_004027295.1 Dolichotis patagonum | reverse complement strand
AATTAAAAAAAAAAAAAAAAAAAAAAAGACTTCAGGTAACATGTACCTCACACTGCACTCTTAGGATGAAGAAGATGCCAAACTAATTCACCAGACAAGTCAATTCATGGGAAAGGTGCTCATCAAATGCCAGGCTGAGTCTAGCAGCAGAAAGAAGTTATCTTAAGTGAGCAAAGGGTTCCCTAATGCAAGATTTGAAATATGACAAAGTCCTTTCTTAAGTGGTGACAGCAGTCACCCAGCTGCAAAGCAGACAAAGAAAGACAAGGGACTTCTTTTAAACTGGAAGGTGTAAAAAAAATAGGTGGGAGGCTGTGAGCACAGAGATGGCAATTATGTAGAAAGACTGCAGGACTGACATGGGGCAGCACCATCCTCTCTGGCAGACATCCACATCGGTGCATCCATGTTCCAACAAGAGCTGTGAGAGCTGATAATTATTTAGATTCCAGTAGGAGCTGCATCTTAAAAGTGATTTTGAACTGATTACAGCTTTTTGAACTGATTGCAGCTGTACGCTATAAAAGGCAAGATCTAAATAAAAGCAAAAAAAAAAAAAAACTTCGATCAAACACAAAGAAATTCTAAATAAAAATACCTTTATTTCACACACACGTATTAGTTGTTTCACACATGCAAGCAAATGATTTCTACACATCTGTTAAGGACATAAGCATCTATGCTAAATTTTATGTTTGCTGAGACCAAGGATTGGACTTCTTCATCCTTGTAATTTCTTACATGCCTAGCATGGTATCTTTTCTAGCATGTACAAAATCCTTCCTGAACTGAATTTAATTAAAGCAATTTATATTAATGATTTGATCAGAAAATTGGCATTTGTTACAGCTAACGAATGAATACTAGGAAAGGGCAATAAAAAAAACCATTTTAATAGCCTTAAATCCAGGAAAATATAACTATTTTCTCCAAAACACAAATATGCAAATATAGTCATTCTTGAAAGGACAGGCAGCCACTCTACATTCCACAGCAGAAACCATGTTGATTGCGCTGTGAGAGTTGCTAGGCAACCACTTGGTAATTCCCCATGTAATAGAGATGAACCTGTCATCTGCTTTCTTGGCTATATGTGACAAGAAGAGACAACAGGTAAAGGACAGCAAAGAACACCTGCACCTGGATGACACAATCACTCCTGCTGAAGTGTGATGACACTGGAGAAAATCCCCATGCACTGTCACAAATTGCTGCAGGGAGAATTTCATTAAACTATTAGCACAAGACATTGCAGTGAATTTTCTTGGATTTACCCTGTGGGTAAATCCTGTGGGTTATCCTGTTATACCTGTCCACAAAGCAGGAGACCAAAAGTGCTGCAGTTCTGCATGTGGACAGCTGTCAGTTCAATAAGGGCTCCAGAGCACTGTGTCCCATGACTCCAGCTGGAATTAGACTTTACCTGATAAAAGCAGTCTTTTGAATCTTAAAAAGGATACTCAGTGTCTCAAAAAACCCAAATTCTGGATGAGCAAACCACACTTTTTATTATTCCTGAAGACAACATTCTTAATACTTTCTTTGTTTTGCACATGATTTCCAAGGCACTTTAGACAAATAAGCCGCCTTGTAAAAAATCAACTTCACTGTAGGTCTTGACATCACTGTCTTTTATAAAGGTTAGAAACGTGATAAAGCACTGGGGGGATGAATAAGGAAAGTCTTAAACCTTCTTTGATATTAAACAGGAAGAAGAGAACTTAAAGCTCAAATTTGGAAATCTAGAAGACTCATCTTTTTCATTCAAATTTTCAAAAGGACACCTCTTCCTAGATTAAAAGAATGCCTACCAATCTCATTATCATATTTAAATCTTCTTTGGAAAGTGGCTACTTGCTTGTCAGGCACCAGTTCAAGATTTAATTTTCAGATCTTGGACTCCACAATCAGTTGGAGAAAAAGCAGATTCTGAATTAGGACAAAACAACCAGGTATTTTTTGACAAACAAATGCCAAGTTTTCAATGCAATATCCGGTGCCTATCTTTCCAACCTGTTAGCATATAAAACAGCTGAGCTGGCCAAGCCTGTGGAATAAAGCTTGTCCAAAGGCCCAGGCCTGCTGCCTCAGGCCTAGTAAAAAAGTGTTGGTATGTAAAGAGCTTGGACGTATTTCTGTCGGCAAACACTATAGCTGTCATCTCTGCTATCAGGTTTTATAAGATCTTCATGGAATTTGAAAGAGTCAGTCATGAGCCAAATCAAATGTTAAGGATGATTCAAGGGCATTGTCGAGCAAACTCTCAGAATGAAAAAGAACTGCCAAAGATCCAGTGAGGTAGCAGGAATAATACGGCTCTGGAATTTCTTTGCTAGAATTACAAGTGTAGAGCAAGCCCTCGCAGAATCAGCAACTACCTTTGCTTTCCCTTTCCAACAGACTCCACAGCCACATTTAGTTGTGTGCAAAAGGCTTGGGGGTGGAAGACAGCAGAGCATGTCAGCGAGACACCAGAGGTGGGAGAGAGCAGAGCATGCTACAAAACAAACAAACAAACAAACAAACAAACGAAAAAACAGGAGAGCTCTGTCTACTGTTGTCCTTGGGGCTGTGAAAACTACTTACTTCAGACATGTGAATGTCTTTTTCTTTTCTAGCATTTGCAAAAGATGTATGAGCCCACTGTTAAATGTTCAGAAAATTTGAGTCCCACAGATGTGAAATTGGTTGGATATCTACTACATAGAATTTGTTTGGTGGGAGAAAACAATGATATAGAAGCCCAGCCCTTAAGCTTAGAGTGTAGTGAGGAGATAGGAATTACTGTAGTCAAGAGATTATAGTGCAAGACAGTCAAGATTAAGCTACAAGAGGCTCAGCACACTTAAAATTGTGAATTAATTAATTTCTGGCGGGAGGCTACTCCTCATCATGGGCTTTGTGTAGACAACTTCCCATCACTGAAGCATCAAATTCCACTAAAGAGGTCCAGCTCCATCTGACTTTCTGCCATGGTGGTCTGTGTTCCCTGCCTTTCCTCAGTGCCATGGTGGGATCCAAAGGCTGTTTTCAGATGTGTGGGAAGCCTGTGAGACTAGAAATGAAGCCAAGCAGAATCTATAAGGGGCAATCTATAAGTTTTCTGGATCACCTGAAGAAAGAGACAAGCTGTGAGTTTAAATCAAAGATTTCACATTCAATGGGGCAGATGATACTTGTAAAAATCTTTCCACTTAAAAACAGGGTCTACCAGGAACAGGGCAGCTTGTGAGTCTTTGGGAAGACATGGGTGAAATCCGCATGTACCTCTCCCACAAAATGAGGATCTCTACCATGTGCCGAATAAGAAAGCAGGCCAGCTGGAGGCATTCCTGTGAGTCGGCTTGAGAATGCCTAGCGTGCACCTACAGCACGCTTCCTACACGAGCTTCTGCCTGCCCCCAGGCCGCCTCAGCACAGCAGAACAGGTGTGGTATTGCCATTTCCACTCCAACACATTCTGTCTGGAATTTAAATCCTGGTTCCACCATTTATCACTGGTGACCTGCACAAGTTGCCACTTGTGCAGTTGGCCTTTGTACCAAAGTTTCTTCTCTGTCAAAGGAGACTAATGATACTACTCCCATCTCATGGGACTGTGTCTGAATTAAGTGAGTACATCTAGGCAAATCACTGAGGATAGTGTTTGGCAAATAGCACTGTGTTGTTATGAAATAATTTATCTTGGGTTCTATAGTACTTGGGGGTCGAACACTGACAGCTAAAGGAATTCTGGGTACTGGCAAGGAGGTAGCTATTTGGGAGGAGTTTCCATGGCACCTAGAATCAAGTCTATGCCTGTGTATTAACAACCTGATTGTAACCTGAGTATTACCTTTCTCAGGTTTCTGCTCTTCCAGATACTCCCTCAAGAACAGGAGCAAAGAATCAGCCTGGCTGGTGAGACCCTGTCCCCTGATTGCTGAAGGAAACAAATCCTACAGCCTATTATCACCGACCTCTGCTTCACCATGGGACTGTAGATCCCTCTGCCCATGCCCAGGTTGGAAGCCCATGCCTCTGGAACACACACGAACCTAAGACATCATCAGACCCGCTTCAAAAACTCTATGAAAGCCAGATGTGGTGGTCATGCCTACAATCCCATCATTCTGAAGCCTGAAGCAGAAGGACTGTAAATTCAAGGCCAGCCTGGCAACTTTGTAACTTAACAAGACCCTGCCTCAAAATAAAGAGTAAAAAAGCCCAAGTGTGACAGTTCTGGGTTCAATTCTTTTTTTGTTTGTTTGGTTTTTTTTTTGGTACCAGGGATTGAACTCACAACCATGTGCTTGCCTGGCAGGTGCTTACGTCGCTGAGTTAAAATCCCCAGCCTCTGTGGGTTTAATTCTTAGCACCTAAAATAAATAAATAAATTCTATGAAGTAGTCAGCATCAATAATGCCAGGTACTAATTCAGACTAAAGGATGACTGTTTTACAGATAGACCCAGTGAGGTTCGGAAAAATGAAATCAATGATTTCTAAGTGTTCGTCCAAGAACCAGTGACAGTCCTTGTGGTGTTTCCACTGGTCTTCAACAAAATCGGAAAAATAAGAATCATATGATGAATTTTTTAAAAAACTGCTATTTAGGGGCAGGGGGTTTAGCTCGGTGGTGTAAGTGCCTGCTTGGCGCTGGAGTCATGAGTTTAATACTCGAAGTCATGAGTTTAATCCCAGGCACAAAAAAAAAAAAAAAAGCTGATATTTTTCAATTTTTAAATTGTGTGATTATGTCCCATCTTCAAATAGCTGTATCGAAATGCTCCCCTTTCATAAAATGATACTGATAGGCACTGGGATTTGAAGCAATATCTTTTGATTAATTTCCCTACTTCCTATGATAGTATTTTTTTTGGAATGGGTGATCAAACTCAACCTCAAGCCTGCCAGGCAGGCACTTATGCCACTGAGCTAACTCCCTGGCCCATCCTCCTACTATACTGTTATTTTTGCAGTACTGGAGATTGAACCAAGGGCTTTGTTGCTGAGTTACATCCCCAACCCTTTTTAAAATTTTTTATTTTGAGATAGCATTTCACTAAGTCACTAAGTTGCCCAGGGTGGGTTCAAATTTAAATCCCCTACCCTTAGCCTCTGAAAGTGTTGGGATTACAGGTATATGTCACTATACTCAGCCAATTATTTTAAAATAATTTACATATAAAGTATCAAAGTAATTTTTTTTTGGTACCGGGGATCTAACTCACGACCTCACACTTGCAAGGCAGGTGCTTATGCCACTGAGCTAAATCCCCAGCCCAAAAGTAATTTTTTTTTTTTTTTGGTACCGGGGATCGAACTCACCACCTTACGTTTGCCAGGCAGGTGCTTATGCCACTGAGCTAAACCCGCAGCCCCCAAAAGTAATTTTTAAAAAACTGTTTTGAGACAGTCTTGCTATGTTGTTCAGATTGGCCTTGAACATCTGAGCTCAAGTGATTCTCTTGCCTCATTATCCCAAGTAGGCAGGATTACAGACATACACCACTATGCCTGGCCAAAAGAAAATTATTAAACAATTACTTATAAATATTTAAAATCTTTTTTCATTAGCACATGTGTATAGTACATGTTTATATTCCTTGTGAGGAGTTGGTACATGAACATAATACGCATTCTTTTTTTTTCCATCCCTTTTCCCTTCCCTCCCCCCACCCCCTTTGCATATGTTTGCACAAGTGTATATTGACTTTTTTTTAAAGTAGTGCTGGGGGTCAAACCCAGGGGCCTCACACATGTTAGCCAAGTGTTCTACCACTGAGCCACACCCCTACCCCAATCAATTAGTAACTTCAAATAAAGCTCAATACAAGGTTAACTTTTCATAGTATATTATGCAGGATTTAAAACACAGATCATCATATGGAGAAGCAGCAACTATCAAAGCAGGCAGGATGGAGCTGCAATTTCTTACCTAGCTCTATGATAGGAGAAAGCAAAAGGACACCTCTGGCTAGGTTAGTCTGTAAGCCCAGCACCATTTCAGGGAACATGTCTCCCCCTGCTGGCAATGATGTGGCAAAATGAGTCTTAAACCACACGAGATACTGGAGAGGACTCCACTGGGTAAGACCCTTCAGCAAGAGAAATGGTACTTCAAAATCTACTCTTCATCACAGGGACCTCGTCCTAACCAGGAATGTGAGAACAATGATTAAAAGAACTCCCAACACCAGGAAACTATCAGGAAAGATGTTGATTTAAAAATCCTGGTAAATCAACAAAGAAAAGAATTATAGCAATTTGGCTATTTAAGAATACTAAGTATTCATTTTCTTCAACAGTTTATTCTTACATGTGGTTATATAAAAATCACACAGTAAAATAATTATAAAATTATGCCTAGCAGGAAACAGGAGCTGGGCATGGTAGCACATGCCTGTAATACCAGCACCCAGAAGGCTGAGGCAGGAGGATTGTTTTGAGTTTGAAACCAGCCTGAGCTACAAAGTGAGTTTTAGCCAGCTCCAACTGCATAGAGACTCTGTGTCAAAAAAAAAAAAAAAAGGGGGGGGGGGAGGAGGTGAAAACAGGTCATCTTCATTTGGTTTATCAAACTTGTTTTTAGCTTTATTGAGACAAGTCTTGCTACATAGTCCAGACGGGCCTTGAACTTGCTATGTAACTCAGGCTGCCACTTTTCTGCCTCAGCCGCGCTCCAAACTTGTTTTTGAAATTCAAATTGTTGATACAACATGACTGCTCTTGGGCAGATAAAAATCACAGAAGTCTGATTCACTGCCTTTTTGGAGAAGACCAACATAAGATTTCCCTTCACGCCTTTTCTTTTTTATCTGTACGCATTATGCCCTACTTACTTTTATTACTATAAATCCAACTTTTATCTGTCCTTGACAGCTTTGCCCGCTGGTCTCTTCCTCCTCTAACAACAAACACAAACACAAATCAAGCTGCATGGGTTTTTTTTTTTCTCCCTTGTTACTCTATCTTCTGGCACTTCTGTCTTTGCAGGTAAGAGCTCTGGCTTTGTAGCTGTCATCCTGGGCAGAACCCTCAGTTCCCTTACAGATTGGGAATAACAGCACCTGTACCACAAATTCGTTGAGGCCTCGTAAGAGAATGTATGTAAAGCTGCCTGTCTTTATCGTTTGATAATGGATAACTATTACTTTTATTCTTTCCGTCTCCAAAGCAACAGCCTTTCATGCTGTAGGCATTCAACTATTATTTATTGGTAGAATTTATACTAATAAGTACACTCTCATATCCAGAAACACATTAGCATTAACCTGTGTCTGAAGGACTAACATGATTAAGTATGATCTAGTGGCACTTTCACATTGGATTAGTAACACAGGACAATTCCTCATCATCTAAATCAGTCCTGCAGTTTAACTGTCTGCAATGTGGAGAATGTGCTATAATCTTTACTGTCCAACTCAGTAGTCATTAGCCATACGTAGTCACTGAGCTCTTAAAATTCTTCCACAGCAACTAAAATGAATGTTTTCTTTTTTTGATATCGGAAATCAAACTCTGGACCTTAGGCTCGCCAGGCGGGTGCTGCACCACTGAGCTAAATCTTCGGCTTTCATTGTTTAATGAATTGGTCCTCAGTGACTACTGTATTGGACAGCACAGCTCCAGACCCTGTCACTGTCAGCCCTTCACTGAAGGTTGAACCAAAGGCCTTCAGACTTGAGCACAACCCCAGCTCTTTTTAAATTTTTGCAACTAAGTTTCCCTGAATCGCTTAGGCTGGTCTTGAACTTGTGGTCCTCCTGCTTCAGCCTTTCTGAGTGCTGGGATTACAAGCCAGTGCCACTATGGCCCACTGTCAGCAATCTTTTAAATTCACGACTTCTTTCTTTATGAAGTAACCCTCACTGATTAAAAGCATCTTCTGATCTCGACCCCTTTTTTTCTTTAGCTGCTACACTCTTGTTCCCTGGGAAACTTCGCGGCCCCGCGCCGGGCATGAGCTGCAGTAACCACATCAACCCAACACCTAAGGAGCGCGGGGCCAGACAAAGCGAACCAAACAGTCTGACGCGAAATCACAAAAGTGAAACAGTCATTGAGTCCCGGCCTCGCAAAGCTTGACAGCAAGGATTGACGCGAATTCAGACCACGAGACAGGCGTGGCGAACACGTGAGTGCCGGGCGGCCGCACCCCAGCCCTCCCACCGCGCGGACGTCTCCCACGCCGGGTACGACTTGTTCCGGTTGCCACTGAAAAAGCATCCCGCAACTACACACCCCAAAATCAGCCTCCCCTATCGCCCTCAACGAATCATACCTTCTGTCGTGTGCGCTGTAAACTGGTCCAGCCCGCCCCTCGAAACCCCGCCTCGAGGCCGTCATCACCATGCCCACCGCTCAAAACCCCCTCCAAAATGGCGGCCGGGCTCAAGAAGCAACCTCCAGGAGTCCGCCTTCCGCTGAGAGAGGGCCGGCCTCCTGGCGCTGTCCCCGCCGCACGCGGCCTCGCCTTCCGGCGGAGGCGGGGAAAGGGGTGGGGGTGTCTCTAAGGGCTCCTCTAGGAGAACAGCGCGCAGTCTCCATGGTACAACGAACTCTGTCACGTGGCCCGTGAATGCAGGCGCGGAGGCCAGGCGACTAACTGGAGACCCAGGCGAGGATTGGGTTGTCATGGAGCCGCAAGGCCTGGCTCGCGCATGCGCCGCCTGACCTGAGGGGCAGGTCGTGGAGCCGCGACCCTGGCCCTAGGTGAGAAAGGGAGGGCTCGGCTAGCTGGGAAGAGTACGGGGGTAGCGCGATCCCGGAAGGTTTGGGCAAGGGCGCCGGAAAAGCAGGAGGAGTAGGGGACAGAGTAAGGAAGGGAGGTCGAGGTAGGCAAGAGGGAGAACCGGGACTTTCGAGGGGCGGAGGCCAAATGGTAGGAGCTGAGGCACGGTACACCGCCCGTTGCGCCGTCTGCATGGTTCTTAGGCGCGAGCCCGCGTGGGAAAGAAAATCGCTGGCCAGGAGGGGTCGCGAGTGGCGGGGGGCTTGTATAAGTCCCGCGGGGTGAGTCCTAGGGCAGACAGGCCCCGGTCTTTTGCTGGGGGCCACTGCCCGCCGCCCTCTGTGCGGAGAGAGAGCCAGGGTCTGAGGGGGTGGAGCAGAGGTCGGGGAGGGGGCAGGTGCGTGGGCACGAAAGTGTAGTTGGAGTGAGGGTCCCAGGCTTGCAGTTACCTGCTATCTGGCTCTGGGCGCAGGGGTGCTATCTTTTCCAAATACAGAAATAACCTCCACTTTGCTGGTTCTTTCCAGGGTGGCCAGTTTGCTAGGTGAGCTACCAGGGTTAGGGATGTGGGAGAAATGGTGGGCAGTGCTAAGAAGGAGTTAGTGGTTACGGGTGATTATGGGGTAGGGTAATTCTGATCAGAGCCCAGGGCCCAGGCCAGAGCCCAGCTCTTTGGTATTGCCCAAGACCTGGCAGTGCATATTGCCTGCCTGGGCGTTTGCCCTGGGCAATCCTAGGGTCTGCCCAGTTCTGCTCTGCTGAGCTGGCAGGCTGGTGGATGCCTGGAGGGAGCACATGCTGTTTGGCACAGATGCAGTGTGGGCTGGTGGGAACAGAGGTGGGCGCTGTTACTGTGAACCCAGCAGCCAGGATTTGAGAAAGTTCTGCAGTCCCTTTGGGGACGATGGCGAGCACCATTCCTGGTTTCAAACATAGGAAATTATGTGGAATCACGATTTGGGATCTGTGACAAGAATTTTCAACCAAATTTGAAGATGGGAATGAATGTGAAGGGGAGGATGGGTATTTAGAGATTTAGATAGTTTTTTCCACCTTTGTATTAAAATACAGATATTCTCCCAGAAAGCTATCTCTGAATATGCAGACCAAAAGAAAATGACTTAAGAGAAAATCCAGTAACATATTTATGATTTCGGATTACTTATGGTTTTGTGGTTGGTGAATTTGTTATTTGCTATTGTCTTATCAATTTATTTAAACCTCTGCTTGGGCTTTCACCTCTCACCTTTCTGTGCACGCATGTTATACACGTGAGGCATTTTAAAGGGAGCGTGAGCTCTCAGGAATGTTGCCAAGTATCTATAAAAGGAGAGAGCTGAAAGCTGCATTTCAGATCCTTTGCTTGTAACTCTTGGGTGTCCTTTTGATCAGAAACGCAAATCTTCACTGAGATTTTGGATATCGCCAACCTTCAGTATGGTTGTTGGATTTACCCCTGAGGTTTTTAAGGGGTAGATTAAATATTTGTTTCCACTATTGAACCAGTCCTGGAAACTGGATCTGGAATTAACCATGGTGTTTGGAAATGCAAAATGTTTACCTTCAAGATGTTCAAGGTATTTTGATGACTGTGCTATATAGGCTGTCAGAGACTAACAGAACAGAGATTTGTTGAAATGTATTCTCTTGATTAACTGCCATTATTGGGAGCTGAAGTAGCCAAGATTAAGAACAAAAACAACCTTTGAGGTTGAGGAGACAGATAATTAGACTCTAATGTAAGAAGTGCAGAAATAGAAATGCTGTACATGCCTGTAATCCCAGCACTCACACTGGGGAGACTGAGGTGGGAGGAATTCCTGGACTACATAGAGTTTGGGGCCAGCATGAATTACAAAGCAGGAGGACCTTGTTTAAAAAACTTTAAAACTAAATATATATATATATATATATATATATATATATATATATATATATTTTTTTTTTTTTTTTTTTTTTTTTTTTTTTTTTTTTTTTTTTTTTTTTTTGGATACCGGAGATGGAACTCATGACCTCATGCTTACGAAGCAGGCGCTTATGCCCCTGAGCCAGATCCCCGGCCCCTGTCTGGGAACTTTGTGGACAGTGTATAACATGTACACTAGAGGGGCCAGGGATTTAGCTCAGTGGCACAAGTGCCTGCCTGGCAAGTGTGAGGTCATGAGTTTGATCCTTGGTACCAAACAAAACATAAACATACACACTAGAGGCCTAGTTGGGACCAATTTTGAAAGTTTGGGCGTTTAGTCTTTCTAGTGCAGAGTAAAGTACCTGGAGTCAGGGATGCTTGTGAAGGAGTGTTGGTAGCTTCTAGGCTGTGCCAGAAGCCAAAAGATGAGAAAGTAGGTACAAGTTTACACACTTACCACCTTCAACACCTTGTTCGTTTGTGACATTTAACTGTCCTGTCAACTAATAAATACCAAGAAAAGAAAAACTCCAGCAACTTCTTGAGGTCTGCAGTCTTTATCGTTTGCATTGCCCTGTGTTTGAGAAGTGCTGGTGGTAGCTGCTGGCCCAGCTTGTCTGTCCAGGGCTTCTTTGGTGTTGTGGACCCTGTGGTGGGCTGTTAATGGCTTAATTGACCCTGGAATCCTACTCCCTCTCAAAGGACAGGGGGAGGAATGCAGCTCTTCTTCGAGCTCCCTCCCACGTTGAGTCTTCCTGGCTGGGAAGTTGACGTGCCTTGCTCCCTAAGGAGAACTTTATTCAGGAGAGTGATTTTCATTTTTTTATTTTTTGGGTACTAGGATTGAACTCACGACCTCGTACTTGCCAGGCAGGCACTTGTGCTGCTGAGCTATATCCCCAGCCCCACTTTCATATTTTTAATTGTCACATCCAAATAGTTTACCATTCTAAAGTTAATTATGTTAATTCTTTATTTGCAAGGGCTACCAACTCCCAGGGTCTAAAATATTAGTATCTGTTCTTTTAGCCAATTTGTCACTTTCATTATCTTGATTTTATGATCAGTATTTTCTTCACATTCTCAATGAGCCAGAATAAATTCTTTTGTATTTTCTATAGCTTTTATTGGCCACACTTGATCGATCAGGTTTTGGAGTAGCTTTTATTTTTTAAAAATTATTGTTATTAATATTGTTATTAATATTATTGTTATTAATATTATTATTAATGTTATTGTTATTAATATTATTGTTTTGTTTTGTTGAGACAGGATCTTGCTATAGAGTTCAGGCTGGCTTTGAACTGTCTGTGTAGCCCAAGCTGGCCTTGAACTTGCTTTGATCCTCTTGTCTCAGTCTCTCAAGTGCTGGGATTACAGGTGTGTACCACCACACTTATATTTATTTTTCAATAAGTTCTCACTATGTAGCCCAGCTCAAGTTGTGGCAATCCTCCTGCCTCAGCCTCCTGAGTTCTGGATTACAGGAGTGTGCCACCACACCTGATGGCCACACTTTAACAATAGCAAGACCATCCTCCCTTGTCATGAGGATTATAAAAGAATAAATTGGAATGCTTTCTCTAAAGTACTGCAGAATAATCCATGTTTAGTAAGATGATGTGAAATCTTGCCAGGTTCTTAATTAGTTACAGCTAATACAAACTCTTTTTCCTAATCAGGTCAGACCTGCATTAGTCTGGATGCCCGTCCTTGAGCTTCATCTACTTTCATTTTGAGTAAGACACTCTTTTTTCTTAAAATTTTATTTTAACGGGGAATAAAATTAAACACAACAAAACAGAACACAATGGGACATAAGAAAGCATAAATTTCAAAGCTAGACAACCAGAGATCTTCACTATCTGTCATATTGTCTCTTGTTTTCTTCCAAATGGTTGTGCTTATCTTTGCATATGGAGAGCTCATACTAAATAACATAGCCAATCTTTTCACCAGATGTGTAGTTCACTGGCTCCCACTTGCTAAGCGGGGGGGGGGGCACAGGATGGGGGACAGGACGACATGAGATGTCTGATTCTCAGCCCACATGCAGGCAGGATCACAGTCGCCCCCCCCCAGAGATGGGAAGAGTTCCTTGTTCTCCTGGCACCCCAAGTCAACCACATGGTGCAGGTCCCGACGTGCCTGGGTCTCCCTCCTTTAGGCTTCGAAAGTCTGCCACACTCTCAGCCGCCCCCAGAGCGGGGGAGCTCCTTGTTCTCTCGGCACCCCGAGTCAACCACACAGTGGCAGGTCCCAATGTGCCAGGGTCCCTCTCAGGCTGCTGAAAGTCTGCCACACTCTCAGCCGCCCCCAAGAGAGAGGGGGAGTTACTTGTTCTCCCGGCACCCTGAGTCAACCTCAAGGTGCAGGTCCCTACGTGCCAGGGTCTCTCTCCTTCAGGCTGCCGAAAGTCGGCCACATGCTCAGCCGCCCCCCCAGAGAGGAGAGGAGAGGAGAGGAGAGGAGTTCCTTTTTCTCCCGGCACCCCGAGTCAACCACACCATGCAGGTCCCGAGGCGCCAAGGTCTCTCTTCTTCGGGCTGCGGAAAGTCTGCCACACTCTCAGTCACCCCCCAGAGAGGGGAGGAGCTCCTTGTTCTCCTGGCACCCCGAATCAACCGCATGGTACAGGTCCTGAGGCACCAGGGTCCCTCCCCTGCAGGCCCCCTAAAGTCCGCCATACTCACCTGCTATTTCTTTCTGATGAATTGACCATTCCATTTCCAAAGTTCTGAAATGGCCAACAGACCACAGAAAGAATTCTCTTTAGGCTCCTGTTTGAAACCAGCAGCTACAGCGATCTGTTGCCTTGCTTCAGGGCCACCACCTACTTCCATTTTGAAGAGGGCTTCTATGGACTCTTGAACAGTATTATTTTAAGAAAATTACACTGTGCACATTTGTTGGGTTTCATTCAAAAGGCTCCTGATTTAATTAGAGATACAATTTTACATTTTAGTCTGCTTTTTAAACTGGCTTGTCCATGCTTTTGAACATCATAGTTGTCAAATAAAGAGGCATTGCTTTTTCATAGCACTCTGCAAATGTGACAGTGCCACTATTTATCTTTTATATGAATAAGGATTAAGCCTGTGACCTGAGTATTTGATTTGACATGAATTGAATGAGGAAGCCAGTCGCCTTCATGAGTTAGTTATGGGGCAAAATAATTTTTCCTTGAATTATGTTTAGAATTCACTCTCATTCAGACCTGTTTGTGTTGCATTTAGTCCACTTCAACTGTATGCAAAAGAATGAACAAGAGTGTTGCTCAAGAATCTTTTGAAAGACGCTCAAAAGCATCCTCATCTTCCATTTAATTTTATGTGAACTTTTCCTCTGGAGTTCCTCACTAGATTCTGTATTAGCAGAAATGTTCAGGCCTGTTGTATTAGCAAAAATGTGCAGCACTGTATTCCATTTACAGTGCTCTTTGGCCAGGGCCTGGTGTTTCTCTCCACTCAGAAGGACAATAGGATAGAGCCATGCATGGATTGTGCACGAAAACTTCCAAGACTTTGCTTCCCTACCTGTTTTCATTATCAGTATTTCCCTGTTGGCTCCCTATTGCCTTCATCCCTGCAATATCCTTGGTGTTCTTACCACTCCAGCCTTATAACTGCCATTCCTGGGTGACTCAATATTTGTTAAAGCACTTGGTAGAGGGAACAGCACCTGGAATGTTCTCAGCCTCTGCCAGCTGTTCCAAGAGTGATTTGCCTCTTATAAAAAGCCCTTCTGGACCTCATCTCAGTCCAGAAAAGTCCACATTTGAAATCCCATGAAAAATTACTGGAATTCTAATACATTAATTACAGTCTACCACTTCCAATACAACACGTGGGGAGAATAAAGACACTAAGGCATATTTGTAGTTGCGGGACGGCAAGGGGGTCCTAAGTCCAGTCAGAATAATGGCTAAACAGAACAAAGGCCTCCACCCAGGGCCAAACATGGGTTTTATTCATCCCTAAAGAGGGGAGTGGCTCTGGGATGAGTGGCAGGAAGTTACTAAAGTGCTGTGAGCTGGGCTAGATAGGAGGCCTGAAATCATCTCTGCAGTGTGCAGAGAGAGATGGAGAAAGAGTAATCTGCATGTCACAGATTGCACAGTATCTGGTGTTCTGGGGTTGGTGCTTCAGTTTTAATGTGTAATTTTCAAGCCCTGAGAAGTCATAACCTTTTCTCAAGGCTCATTCTCAGCCTACAGTGTGATGGCTCTCAGCCTGTTTCACACACACTACTTGGGAGCTATGGGCAGGGCATCCATGACCTGTCACGTTGCTTTAAAGAAAACACATCTTCACCTTGGCTGGACTCATTTGCATTTTTAAAGCCAATTGACTGGATGAGGAAATGTCCTGGTCAGCTCTGTACATACCAACACACAGAGGTAGGGCCAAATGCTCTTCTTTCAAGGAGAGCTGTCCAGGTGGTCCTCCAAAATTCCTGTCCTGTCAGCCCAGGTCTGGAATGCTGGACTAGTAAATTTCTGAGGCAAACATAGGCTTATCCCCTGAGCTCTAGTCTTAATGTGTGACTTCCTACCCAGCATCTTTACTTGGATGACCCATAGTCACTTCAGTCTCTAGTATGCAGACTGAACTAGCCTAGCTGTATCTGCCACAACACCGAGCTCCCTTCTATGTGCTTGGGCTTAGAAATGGTGCCATCATACATGCACACACACACACACACACACACACACACACACACACCAGTATAATCATGCCCCTTCAGGTCAGCTTCTGCATTTCCGTCTCCCCATTCTAGGGCCACTACTGCAATTCATCTGGACTGCAGTAGTAGTGTCCATGTGATCTTAGTGCCACTTTTGCCCATCTTCACCTTAAAATGCAGATTTGGGCTGCGGATGTAGCTCAGTGGTGGAACACTTGCCCAGCAAGTGAGGCCCTGATTCTATCCCCAGCACCACACACACACACACACACACACACACACACACACGCAATCCATGTCAACACTTCTGATTCACATTCTTCTGAGGTTTCCTCCTGCTCATAATATCAAAAGTCTTTCCAAATGGATTCCCCAGGCGCTGCCTGTCTGTTTCCCCATCCCCTAGTATCACCGTAAAGCCATCTTTCCCACCGTATTGTGCTCTAACCGCTCTCTGGCCATGCTAAGTGTGCCAATCTCCCTGCTCCCTTAGGCCCTTCACAGTGCCTGGACAACACCTGTATACTTAACCTGTTGCCTTCCACCTGGCTAACTCCTGCTGACTCCACACTCTCCAAGTCCAGTGACATGGCCCTGCCTCAGTCCCCGAGACTATTACCCTTCCCTCTTCATAGCACCAATCAAAATAGTATGATGTGATTGATTACTTGCTTGCTGTTCATCTCTTTTTCTAGATCATAAGCTCCAAGAAGGAAGTGAACATGTCTGTCCCACTCAGTATCCCAGTCCTAGCGCAAAGCCGGCCTGATTTATAGTAAGCACTTGATAAAGATTTTTTAATGAAATGGATTGCTACATTTTAGGTGTATGTAATGATCATATTCATCATAGGAAATTTGAACCTGTACATGATACATCTGGATTCTTTTTTTCCCCTATTCCTGTACCCTATCTTCAACTTTTCTATTTATAAAAGCTTTGTTTCCATTTCTCCTTCTTTTCTCATTTTTTTCTTTTCCCTTCCTTCTTTTCTCTATACCCCCCTACTAGTTCCTCTTCCCGTTTGACCATTCTGTTCCTATTTCACAATATCTGTCATACATTTTGGTCCTTATTTATACTTTCACTTTCTCAAACCAGAGAAATAATGCAGTATTAACGCGTATGTATCAGATTCACTTCACTTAAGATTATGTTCTCAAGGTATATCCATTTACCTAGAAATGTCTCAGTTACCCTTCTAGAAAAAGTTTTCACTCTGTTTAGTCCTTTATCCAAAGGACTGACACATTTTATGTTAGAGGTCTAAACTGTGGGAGGTGACAGTAGGTCACAAGCCTGCAGCTGTATACCCGGAGAGCAAGTCTTGTTGGTGGATGTTACCTCTCCTCTCCTCTCCTCTCCTGAGGCAGGAGGGCCAGCTGATTTGGTTACCCATTCCAGAACGCCTAATCAAATGTGCCTTTGTTAGCAGTTCACAAAGCTTCTACTGAATGTGGTTTGTGTGCCTTGAATCTGTAATGCAATTGGAAGGCAACAAAAGGATTCTGAAACTCCTTTTGAGTGAAAACCATTTTGTTTAGTAAACTTGAAGCCATTGTCAGTTGAGACTTGAGAAAATATAAATGAAGTGGGCAAGGCCATGTTCTTTATCCTTACTTCAGTCATCGTTCGGATCACCTGTTTCAGCTCCCCAGGCAGTGTCTTTTTATGTAACTCTTGTTTCTCATAGGGCAACCCAGAGGCGAAGAGTACTGATGCCCCCTCCTCCAACCCAGTGAAACATGGAGAGGAAAATCCCATCCAGAGAGAGCCCCAGAAGACTCTCAGCCAAGCCAGGCAGAGCCACGGAGATGAAGAAAGCGGCTCGTCAACTCGGTGCAGTGGCTCCTGAGTCAGATAAGGACTCTGGATTTTCAGGTTAAAAATATCTTATCCTTTCTACATTGTAATGAATGAGTTGCCCAACAAATTTCCTTCCAAAAACTTACTGTGTGATACGGATGAGAGATTTTCACACACAAGATAAATAAGCTCTGCTTTCATTTTTTAAGATAGTGTCTTGCTGTGTAGCTTAGGCTGATCGTGAATTTACTATGTAGCTCAGGCTGGCATTCTCGGTGATCTTTCTGCCTCAGCCTCCTTGGTGCTGGGATTACACGTATGTGCCATCATGCCCACCTCTATCTGATCTCTAAAAATGGTGATTCTGATGACATATGGTAGATTATCCATCAAAGTGACTAGGGTTAGCTCTGAAAGAATGATTTGACATCTTTTTTCAGTTTAGAACTTGGACTTAAAAACCTTACATCCCCAACTATTGTAAGTGGTTACTGGGAAAAATATTCAAATATTTATAATTCTATTGTATTAGCTCATTTTTCATGGGAATAGTTATATTGCAAGGAAAAATTACCACAGTGTTTTGTCATCGTGTAACAAATTTGAAAGCTTCCAGTTAAAAGTAGTATAGTCATACATCAATTATTTTTATTGTTATTTTTGTTTTGTACTGCAGATCGAACTCATGACCTTGCACTTGCCAGGCAGGCACTTAATGCCACTGAGCTAAATCCTTGGCTCATGCATCAGTTTTTTTTGGTACCGGGGATCGAACTCACGACCTCACACTTGCCAGGCAGACGCTTAAGCCACTTAAGCCACTGAGCTAAATCCCCAGCCCCATGCATCAATTATTAAGGGGGTAAGTTTTGAGAAAAGAGTACTTAGGTGATGCTTGCCATTTTGTGAATCCTACAGAGTGTTCTTACACAAACCTAGGTGGTGCAGCCTACTACACACCTAGGCTATCTGGTAATAGCCATCATCCAGCATGCAGAACATCACTGCCCAAACCATCAGTATATATGTAGCACATAGCTGTATAATTTTTTGCTAAGAAAGTAATTTTTACTGTGCTTTAAAAGTTGCCTCCCTCTAACAGTCTTACCCTCCCAGTCTCTGTGATTTTTGTGTTTGGACTATGAGCCATCTGGCTCGACTCTAAAACTGAGTATCCACTGACACAAGAAGGTAGAATAGCTTTCATTACTAGTGTATCTTAAACCTAACCCCAAAGGCTAGCTACAGCCCCCCCTTGAAACTCTGAATTTTGTGCTGAGGCTTCTTTTCCCCCTAGATTTGAGGATAGTGGGTTGAACTACTCTGAAATGTTGAACTAATGTCAACATTTTTGGCCTAGAGGATACAGCGCTGATGCCAGGGGATTCGAGCTGAATCAGCAGCCTAAGATTGGAACTTTCTGTAGGAAGAGATTTATATTAGTCAGGTTCACAGAGGCAAATCAATCAATTTTATTGATTCATTAATTATTAGTGAGAAAAACAGCTGTTACAGAAACTAAAACTCTCCTATCCTTAGACTGATGTATTTTCACCTTGTAGGCATGCTGAAATGAGAAGCCAAATTATAGACAAGCTTTTACTCAAATAGAAACAGCACCTGACCAAGGGATTAGAATAAGAGGAATTAGTGGGTTGCCTGGGGAAGGTGGCACTTTGGATTTCTCTTCTCCATCTCATTGTAAGTCTACACACAGCTTCATTCAAGACGCTGATGCCCAGACCCTCTCCTGGACAGTCTGATACCCAGAGGCTGAGGGAGGGCCTGAGTGTGGGGTTTTCAAAACAAGTGCCTCTGTCCTATGATCAGACAGGTTTGGGAAACACGGCAGTTACAGTGTTTCTTTTAATATTATGTTTGCTTTTTATTTTTGTTTCCTATTGCAAAGGTAATATATGTGCATTGTAGAATCTTAGAATCTTAGGGAAGTCAAAGAAGAAGGTATACATTGCCCATAGTCCTCCCATCTATAACTGTCAGTATTGTTGACAGTTTGGTACTTGTTCCAACAACTTCAGCTTCTTGTCAGGTCACTTATTTTAAGAAGTACTGCACTGTTCACACATAGGATGGTATTACAAAGAATCGAACTCCTTATGTCCCGGAAAGGCCCCAGGGAATGCCTCTAGCCACTCCTGGGCCTGGCGCCAGTGATTATGTTACTGCCCAAGTTGTTCCTTTTACTTTGAAGTATGATGAAATTCATAAAACCAAAATAGTGTTTCTCATGTAAATTATTTTCCCAACTTTGTATTTGGAAAATTTCAATCTCTACTAGAATAAATGAACACTCCCATGAGAAAGATGTTTTCTTTCAGGTGTTGTAGCGCACACATTAATTCCACCACTGCTCTGGGAGACTGAGGCAGGAAATTGCAAGTTTGATTCCAGACTGAGCAAGTTAGCAGTGTAGGTGAGAACCTTGCTCAAAGTAAAAATAAAAAAGGGCTGCGGGTATGGCTCAGTGGAAAAGTCCTGGGTTCAATCCCTGGTAACATCCCAAGAAAAAGAAAAAAAGCACTCGGTGTTTTCATTTTGCCATGGCATGCTTTTTTTTTTTCTCTTTCTGCATGTATGTGCATGTGCACACATACATACTGGCTGAACTATTTGAAAGTAAGTTTCAAATACTTCATATTTCATCTATAATACTTAAGTATGGACTTCCCAAAAGAAGGACATTTGTCTTTTTTTTTTTTTTTTTTTTGGTACCGGGGATCAAATTCACGACCTCATGCTTGCCAGGCAGGCGCTTAAGCCACTGAGCTAAATCCCCGGCCCAAGGACATTTGTCTTTATGACATCCAAGAAATTTAATACTTTTTTTGCTGGTAGTGGGGATCGAACTTATGAATTTGCATTTGCCAGGTGGGTGCTGTGTCACTGAGCTGTATCCCCAGCCCCAAGAAATTTAATACTGATATAGTTATTATTAGCTATAGGCTATATTGAGATTTCTTCCATTGTCCCAATAATGCTGTTTTGGATCGGGACACAGTGAAAGTTTATGCATTGAATTTAGCTGTCTTGCCTTTTTAGTCTGGTTTTTTTTTTTTTAAGCTCTTATTTATTAATTTCCCCATCGAGCTTCTTCCCTTCCTCCCTGACATTGATATCGTTGAGAAAGTCAAGCCTGTTATTCTGTAGTGTTTCACACTCTGAATTTTCTGGTACTTTCCCCACTATTGAAATCAGAGTAAGTATTTTTGACCACAATACTACATTGCTGATGGTATACTCTTTCTAGTGCAACACATAACTAGACTCCTAAGTATTCTTGGTGATGCTCTGGTTTATCACTTGGTTGAGATGATGTGCATTAAATTTTATTGTAAAAATACTCTTTTTTTCTGTAATAAATAAAAATAACTTGTAGAGTGATACTTGAGACTGTAGGACTGTTCTGCTTCCTACTCAACTCTTGACCAGTAGTTGTACCATCTATTCATCATTCTTGCCTGAATCAGCTACTGTATTTGCTTTATTGGTGGTTTAAAGTTGTAATCTTCTGTCATTCTTTATCCATCATTAACTGACATTTTCTGTAAAAGATAGTACTTTCCCTCTTCTATTCCCTTTTTGAGTATCACTGTGCATTCATGGAATGGTTTTATAATTCATTTTGTTAAGTCCATTGACATAATTTCTGACACTCAAATTGTCCAAAATTTGGCTAATGGAAGTCCCATCTAGGTGCCCCTTGTGTCTTTTTTGTGGGTCCATATTAGTGTTGGTTACTTCCTTACTTTTGAGGACAAGCTATCCAGGCTTATCTGGTACCTTGCCAACCAAAGGGTTGTAACAGCTTTTTCTCTAAGGACCCTGGTTTCCTTTATGTGTGAGTTTAGAAACCAAGATCCAGGTCCTCAAGTCTCCACTGGAATCATTTGTTCCAGCTGAATAGTTCTTAACTAGTGGCACATATTTGGGTTATTTGTACTTTTGAAAATATACTTACCCAGACACCTGGTAAATTAACTCCTTTAGATCAAGGTGAGGACCCCAGCAGCTACAATTTTTTTTAAATAATTTTTTATGGGGATTCTGAATCATAGCTCTGTTGATAAATGTCTTTCTGATCACAGTCTTTGTCAAGCTGCAGAGAATTCAATTGTTGGTAGGTACATTCATTTAAATTATATTTACATTCCAGTCTTGCTTCATTAAGATTACTCTGAGATTATTTTCCCCCTAGTACTGGAGACTGAAACCAGAGCCTTCATGCTGACTTATACCTTCATTCCTTAATTTTTTTTTAAAGTTTGAGACAGGGTCTTACCAAGTTACAAGCATGGCTCAAGCTTTTGATTCTTTTGCTTCATCACCATGCCCAGCTAAGATTCTGAGATTCTTTTCTTTTTGGGTACCAGGGATTGAACTCACAGTCTTGGTGCTTGTCAGGCAGGCACTTGTGCCGCTAAGCTAAATCCCCAGCCCCTAACTCTGAGATTCTTAATGAGCATTTAGGATTTTCCCACAGTCCTCAGTAGCAGAGTCCAAAAGTCTTTTGTTGGTTTCCTCCAGTAAGTACCTAACTACCTCCTTTTTATATGACATTTACATAGGGATACCTTCATTTTTTTTTTGCATTGGAGACCAGCCTTTGAGCACTGTATGGTCCCTAGTAGGGTCCCTAGTAGGCACACCCATGTTCTCAGGACACCAGCGAAAGAGGTGCTTAGCAGGATTAAGGTGCCAACAAAGAAGCATTTATTTATTTATTTAAATGTATTTTATTTTATGTGTGGTTTTTTTTTTTTTTTTTTTTTTTTTTTTTTTTTTTTTTTTTTTTTTTTTTTTTTTTTTTTTGGTACTGGAGATTGAAAAGAAGCATTTAAACTTTGGCTGAAATTTATCCACAGTCTTACACTTGGAAAATTTAATTGGGAGCTGGGAGGACTGCAAGTTTAAGTCCAGCCTGGGCAACTTAGTGCCTTAGTGAGACCTTGTCTCAAAACTAAAACAAAACAAAAAGATAAAAAGGACTGGGGATATGGTTTAGTGTGGGAGACCTTGGGTTCAATCCCAGTACTGAGGGGTTGGGGTGGGGTTCAGGAAGAAGCTATTTTAATTTCAGCGTAAGTATAAGTTTTGAGATTTATAGATTGGTTTTATTTTTGTCATTCTTTTGTTGCCTGGAAGACTTTCAGTCTTAATGTTACCTGGGGGCCTATTCTCTTCTCTCTTCTCAACAACAGCTTTTTGAAAGTACAGTAATCAACTAACTTTGAAATCTTCAACTCATTTGGCCTATAAACTGATGATGATTACTTTCACAGGAACCCTAATTAGCACAAGTTTTTATCTGTAAGAGAGGAAGGGCTGGGTGTGTGGTGCACACTCAGCAGTGAGTTTGAGGCCATCCTGGGCTACATGGTGAGTTCAAGGCCAGCCTGAAACTAGCCTTGTGAGCACGGTGAGACCCTGTTAAAAAAAAAAAAAAAAAAAGCAGGGGGAGGGGCTAGGAAGCCAAGCAGAACAGTGATTCTTAATGTTTTGGGGTGGGAGGGATCCCATTTAATACCCAGTGAAAGCTAAAGACCTTGGAAAAATTCACAAAAACATATCACATATGTTCCTTTCCATTTTAGAGGGTCCATGGCTCCTTAGGAGCCAGGTTAAGAGACCCTAGCCCAGAACCTAAGTGAACTGACTATTCGTCTGCCCACCAGATGGGAGCTCAGAATGTCTGAGCTCTGCAGAGCAGATGGAGTCCGAGGACATGCTGAGTGCCTTAAGCTGGAGCAGAGAAGACAGGCTGCGACAGAACTCCAGAGCTGCAAACAATGCCTTCCCTACACTGTCCCCGATGGTCGTCATGAAGAATGTGCTGGTCAAGCAGGTGAGGAGGACTAATACGGCCCACAGTCTCTGCAGGTGAAAGTTGAGCTGCTTGTGTATCACCTCTCCCTCTCTGCTAAAGAGATATTAGATACCACTAATACTAGAACCACACTAATGCATATTTTCTATCCTAGGGACAAGGTATTACCTTTCAACTACTGACACAATTTTTTTTTTTTAACTGACACAGTTTTAAAAAGGAGTATGTGGGCTGGGGTTGTAGCTCAGTGGTAGAATACTTGCCTAGCATGCATGAGACCCTGGGTTCCATTCCTGGCACCCCTCCCCCCAAAGCATAGAGACACCATATATGTCTTCATTTTTAGACCTTTTTTTTTTCCTGTACTTGTGATTTGCCCAAAGGGAACCTGGAGTGTTTTAGCTATATATAAAGAAATCAAGCCGAAATGTCATTACTTTTGGTGGTACATTCTAATATGTAGCAGAGTTGAAGGTAGAAACCAAAGAATCTCTTTCATTTGAATTGCACTTGGAATTTTAGACATGTAATACATTTATTTGTTTCAGAATTAGAGGCAATTTCCATGAGTCTTATGTGACATTTGGAATATTTTTGTAGTCATCAAGTCAAAACCATGTCACCATGGTGGCAGCTCTTCAGCTTTACCAGTAGTGGTCACACAGCTTGTTGCAGAGTTGAAAAATACTCTGTTCTGGGCTTTGTTATATAATTCTGCATATTGTGTGATTATTGTCTAGATATGAAAGAATATTTGGATGAAAACCTAAGCTCCAGTGTTGGAGAATTATATAAACTTGGATAATTAGAGTAGACAAGCTCAAGAAATGGAAGAGGTTGATTTATTTTATTTTATTTTATTTTATTTTATTTTATTTTATTTTATTTTTTTGGTACTAGGGATTGAACTCATTTGGTACTGGGGATTGAACTCATTACCTGTTTGTAAAGCAGGTGCTTAAGCCACTGAGCTAAATCCCCAGCCCGAGGTTGATTTAATTTAAAAACATGTAATCTTATCTTACCCCCAAGTATGTCACAATTTGTACATGGGTACACTGATGAGGCTGCTTTAATGTTGACCTTCCTGTCATGTGATAGAGGTTAGAAGGACCTGGCTGTAGCAAGACAGGAAACCTAATGTCTTAACCATAACCTGATTATTTCTGAGGAGCACAGACTTTCAGCAACGTAGCCTGGTGAGTTCTGAAAAGAATTAGATTTTTTGCTTGGTAAATCACAGCTCAGCTGGAACCTCAGCTCTCCTTAGAAGAGAGAATGAAGACAGGAAATGGAGCCCAGATGAGATTGTCTCGGCCTGCCAGTGCTACCAGGTGCTTCTGGGTGACCTTCTCTCAGCTGTTTTCTCCCTGCCTTGCTCTGGCTCCCTTGCCACTCTTCCTTTTGCTGCTTGTTGATAAGCTGTCTTTGTTGCGGGTTGGGCTGGCAACCCTGGAGATGCAGCAGCCTACACGCAGGAATGTGAGGGCTCTTCTAGCAGAGCTGCATTCTTCAGAGACTCACTGGCAGGACTGCTGGGTTTGACGGAGACAAGAGGCATGGGGACAGGCTGGCCTCATGGAGTAGTCTAGTTTTATTTTTTAAACATGCTAGAATCTAGCATGTCCTAAAATTAAAATAATACACTTTTAAAATTACTCGCATAGTGTGTAATATCTTGATTACTGCTGCTTGATTTTAGGAATTTTTCTTTCAAGGATTTGCTTCCAGTTCTGCCACTAGACAGCGTAATCTTACACATGATTTTCCACCATAGGCTTCTGTTTCTTCATCTTGGACATGAAATTGATTCTGAGATCCTGTCCATGTCTAAAACTTTATTCCATATATCCTCAATTTGTAAAATCTAATGACTAGAACAAACAGTAGCACTAGGAAAAACAAACCAGTAAAATCATTTGAGAAAGCAATATATTAGAATTTGAAGGTAGCTTGAAATTTTTTTCCTGACTGAATTTTGTTGGGTGGATTTCTGCATCAAAGAGCCAGGATTTTGGGTCTTCTTTGATTGACAAGTGGCTTCTGGGCCAGCATTGTTTGCTTTTATACATCCCAGATGCAATTAACTATGAAGAGGGCTTCAGAGTGGATTTTCTTGGATCATCCCAGTGTTTGCACAGGAGGGGAATTACAGTGAATCTGATGTTCCTAGCCTAGCTGGAACCCAGGAAGCTGAAGTATATGCAGAACGGTATGTGTGGGAAGATAGTTCCTGATAGCTTCCTGTCAGTCAGGTTCCCTGTGGCATACTAAGGAGCAAAACCTGTCAGGTGCTCTCTGCCTGGCTACATCTGCACTCAGGACTTTGGGACTGGGTGGGAGCTGGACTGACTTCAGACTTTAGAGACAATAGTCTGAATCAGTACTTTAATTAAAATAAAAACGTGTAATTGAACTCTGTAATAAAGGCAGTAGTTTTTAGTTAGGATGGGTTTTAGGGTCATACAAGATGCATCACTCAGTAACTTGGTGACTTGAAGCCAGGTATTTCAACTTTCAAAGCCTTAGTTTCTACTTGTGGAGGGAAATGGTAATACCTAATGGGGCTGTTACAGGGCTAACTGAAGTAACCCATGTAGTAAGAACATTGCACATGTGCTGGCCAATAGGCAGCATCAACACGTGGCAGAATGGATTGGTGGTTGTTCAGTGTCACTGTCTTAAAAACAGGGACCCACAGACTCCTGATAAGGTAAACTTTCTGATCAAAGCTGTTTTTGGTAAGAAATTTCAGGCATAATTAGAAGATAAGTTTGGTGTAAAAGTCACATTATAGTCTTAAGATTTGCATGGAAATTGTACTATCTATAGATGTACTGCCTCTGTTGTGATCTTAATTATATATCATTTAAGCTGAGCATGGTAGTGAATGTCTGTAACACCAGCGAGGAGGAGACTGAGGCAGGAGGATCACAGCAAGTTCCAGGCCAGCCTGAAATACATATTGAGACTCCGTCTCAAAAAACAAACTATATTTTTATTTCATCTACCTATGGTTTTTTTCTGAGCGATAAAACTTGGATAAAAATAAGATATATCCTCAAGTGTTTCCTTAAGGAAAGTTAAAAAAAAAAGTGTGATGTCAGACCCAGATGGATTGTCAAGCCACTTCCTTAATGACAGTCCTGACAAGGAAGCACTTCCTGATGCAGGAAGCACTGTTAGAGCCAGTCATGCATATCTGCGTGTGCACCTTGGTCCTTGACAGAAGTGGCCCTCCTCCATCCCGAATGAGCAGCTGCTTTCTTCCGTTGTTTGCAGGGCAGCAGCTCCTCGCAGCTCCAGTCTTGGACTGTCCAGCCCTCCTTTGAAGTGATCTCAGCACAGCCACAGCTCTTCGTCCTTCATCCCCCTGTACCATCTCCTGTCAGCCCATGTCACACCACTGAGAAAAAGTCAGACTCCAGAAACTACTTGCCTATTCTGAATTCGTACACCAAAATAGCCCCACACCCAGGCAAAAGGGGCCTGTCCCTCTGTGTGGAAGAAAGAGGAGCAAGCAGAACACAGAAGAAAGTCTGCACCGAGAGACTGGGTCCCAGCTTGTCTTCCAGTGAGCCGACCAAGACTGGCACTGTACCATCCAGACCCCCTACTCCGGCCCCACTCAGCGCCAAACTAGCCGAGGACTCCGCTCTGCAGGGTGTGCCCTCCCTGGTGGCAGGTGGAAGTCCACAGACTCTCCAGCCCGTGTCCAGCAGCCATGTGGCGAAAGCACCAAGTCTAACCTTTGCTTCCCCTGCCAGTCCTGTCTGTGCCTCCGACAGTAGTCTGCATGGCTTGGAGAGCAGCTCTCCCCTTTCTCCACTGTCAGCCAATTATAGCTCATCTCTGTGGGCTGCAGAGCACCTCTGCCGCAGCCCAGATATCTTTTCCAAGCAGCGACAGAGCAAACACAGGCGCTTCCAGAATACTTTAGTAGTCCTCCACAAATCTGGCTTGCTGGAGATCACTTTGAAAACCAAGGAGCTGATTCGTCAGAACCAGGCAACTCAGGTGGAACTAGACCAGCTAAAGGAGCAAACCCAGCTGTTTATAGAGGCTGCCAAGAGCAGGGCTCCTCAGGCCTGGGCCAAGCTGCAGGCGTCTCTCATGTCTGGGTCCAGTCACCCTGGCAGTGATGCAGAAGTATTCTCTGACCACTCAGACATGTAGCACAGAGCATATTTTCCAGTCATTTGAGTGGTCCTTTTAACTCTTTCCTGTTAACTCCTGTTTCCCAAAGCCTCTTTAAGAGTTTTTCCTTGTGAACTCACTTCTGAAGCCACGTGCCAATCCTTGGCTGCTGTCTCAACTTGCGGTCTGTGCATAGATCATGTAGGTCTCTTTTCCAGTGAAGACCTCTGATTCCAGTGTTCTTGAGTCCTTTTTCCTTAGTCTGCCGGCACTTAGCTGAATCATGGGGCAGAGCAGGAAATAAGATTGTGTGGGGCTCTTCTGTCACCTACTCCCATCTCATTTGGTAATTGGATTAAGGGTTCAGTCACATGGATGAGCAGACAGAGTGACACTTGTGAAACTAGGAGTAGATGACGTGAGAATTCTTCCATAGATCTCTCCTTGATTAAATAAGAGGAGGTATATCTGTGTTGCGCAAGGCACTGTGCCAGCTGGGCAAGGCCTAACATGCTTTGGGCACAGGTCATATGTGGGTGCAAACAGTTAATTACATAAAGCTTTGTTTTCTTAAACTTGAAAGTCAAGGAGAAGGGTAATACCACTTGACTCAGATGCTTCGATCACAAGCCAGATTTCACTTAAACAAGTAGACAAAATACTTCATATGTTTAAGGTATGGAATGGATTCACGACCATCTGGAATTATAGGTGATGGTTTATTATATTTATTGAGAGACCGAAAAAAATAAAAGTAGAAAATGCTTGCATCTTTTGGTTAGCAGCTGAAGGATTCTGGTAACTCACACTTTGTTCAAACAGTGAAAATGTTTTTTTGTCTGAAAAGCTCAAGGGTAGCTTCAGTGGTTCCTGAAGGTATGATATGAGTTATCCTCCTGCTGCCACTATAGCTGGGTGTTTTCCTTTGTTTTTATAATCGAGGGAAGACTTGATTATGCTTTTAAACTTTGAATTAAATAAAATCATCCTAAGATTATAATAATAAGGCCACAAAATGTTGGATTTTTTTTTTTTGAGACATGGCCTCACTATGTAGTTCAGACTGCTGACCTGACCTTGAGCTCACTAGCCCAGGCTGGCCTCAAAACTCACAGCACTCCTCCTGCCTCAGCCTCCTGAATGCTGGGATTACAGGTGTGCACCACTATGCCCTATCTTACGAAAAAATGTTGAGCTTTTACTAAGCCCAGAAAGTAACAGATCATTTTACTGGGTAGTTGTAATTCTAACATAGTTTAGAAATCTTAAGAGTTCTGATTATACTGTGTTTGCAGACACACATGATTTAGATATGACTGGTTTAGAAATAAACAACTCAGTAAAGTTCTCAGTTCCTTTAATCAATACAAAATTGTTACCTGC
Organism: Dolichotis patagonum; assembly: GCA_004027295.1. Lineage (NCBI taxonomy): Eukaryota > Metazoa > Chordata > Mammalia > Rodentia > Caviidae > Dolichotis > Dolichotis patagonum. Next base: position 37,836 of record PVJX010008312.1, on the reverse strand, counting down.
TGTTTGCTTTTCTGAAGAAGTTTCCAAAATCAGAGCAAATGTGTCTCTAAGCAGACTTAGCTCCTTGTAATATTTTTTCTCGCAGCTCATTCCTTTTACCTTCCTTCAATATGTATGGTGCTCTAGCTGCTCTACTCTGCACCATGCTAGGAAGCTTCCTTTTTGGCAGAAATATGTTTGGCAGCAAAGTTAATAGTGACAGGTGCATGTAGAAGAGCCTGGGCACTAGTCGTGAGTCTTACCGAGTGTCAGAAATCTGAAAACACTTGCTGAGAACCAAATGTATGTCATTCGGAAAACCCTCAGAAGAGCTGTAAGCCTCTTGGACTCTTCTTCCTAGGTCACTAAAAGATGATGAAAACCATTACTGATTGTCACCGCTGAGTGGCAGGGAGAGGGGGACCCCCTGGCTTCTTTCTGATCTTGTACTAGAGCTGGGAGTCTCTAGGTTATTAGCATGAATATTCTTTCCCTGGTGAAGCTAGAAGTCAAGGAACCTAAGTAGAGAAGCTAGATTTTAAAAGGAGAGACCCCGAGGCCAGAAGCCCGATCAGCAAATGGAAGAGCTTCGGTGTTGACCAGGAAGACCATTGGTTGCACAAGGCTGTAAGTAGCAGTGGGCCTAGTGATGCATGATGTAATTTGCTATGAAGTGCTGGGACAGGTCTGCTGTTTTATGCAAGTGGGAAGCTAATTTTAGCACAAACTCTTAGAACTTTTGGCAGATTTTATTGGCAGTATTGAAACACATCTAGAATAAGCTTCTGATTGAATCGGTTATGGGAATGGAGTCTAATGACATTTGTAATTTATTACATTCATTGCTTTTTATTGATTATAGTATTGTCTGGTTTTTTTTTTTCCTCTACTAAGATTCTTTAGCAGAAAAGTAACTTGTGCATATTCTGAAGTGGTTTTCCAGCTATAAATTCTTTAGGGTAGAAACTAACCAAATGTGAATTCTTCTGAGAAGGTATGAAGTTACATAGAAATTGACTGTGAAATGTCAGAGAAAAATAAAAGTCACTTACTTGAAAACTCTTTGGCCTATTTACTTGCTAACTGTTAAAAAATACCATGTGATTATAGACTACATATTTGAATTGACTTTAAGTTTCAAACATAGATAGTTGTGCCATTTGGAAATACTGGGATTGGATACTGAATATGTGGAAATTCATTGTTCAGACTTTCTAGTTGAACTTAAAAAGAATATTGGGTCAGGCTAGCTCAGCAACACAGCACCTGCCTGGCATGTGTGAAGTTTTTGGATTCCCAGTACTAAATATATATATATATAAAATCAGTCTTAAGGAAAATGAGTAGTTTATCTTTTCCCAGCACCTTGGAGGTTGGGAGCAGTAAGAGACTACAGTTTAGAGATTTCTGTCTTCTAACCTGACATTTCACAAATAGAACATTTAAATGGTAAAGCCACTACAGTTGTATACCAAGATGAACCGTAGCCACATTAAGTGACATTCTTCCTACAAAAGGTCCTTAGAAGTGTGTCTCAGCACCTCCCTTTGTGCTTCCTAAAGCTCCTCCCAGCAAGGTTCACCTGGAGACTCTTAACAGGGAGATGTGGAGCCCTTCCTGCTTCCCAGGCCATTCAGAATCCCCTTCCTGAGGTTTTTAAGATGCTGGGGATAGGGCCAGGGATTTAGCTTAGTGGCTAAAGTGCCTACCTGGCAAGCGCATGGTTGTGACTTCAATCCCCGGTACAAAAAAAAAAAGATGCTGGGGATATAGTTATTCTCATAAGAATATTTATAATATTGCCATGGTCTAAGTCTCATAGTATTATTTCTGTCATATGCAACTGAGTCAAATTTATGGCTGTTAAGAATACTAAAATGAAAGAACAGTGGGTAAAGATGGCTAAGAAGGCCCCTCCCAATGGGAGAACCATTCTTCCTAAGAAGTGGAGTCCCAAGAAGTGAAGAACCCCAAAAGTAGATCCTGTGAGGCTCAGGAGAGCCCAGGTACTTGAGTTCATAGTTCTCAGTGTTTCCTGGATGTGGAAATACCCGCCCGCCTAGGACTGCCTTTTTGTAAACAGGACTGTCTAAGCCACGTCGCTGATGCCATCACCACAGATTGTAGCCTGATGCAGGTGTCTACAGGCCTGCATTTACATATTGTATCTATTACTTACTAACTGGTGGCGTTGGCTAAGCCAGCCTTTCCAGGTGTCACTGCTCTCAGCTAAATAATAACTGGTTATCTCTCAGGTTCTTTTTTTTTTTTAATTTTATTTAAAGAGAAAAACAAAACAACCAAACAAAACAGAAAAAGGGTAGCAACAATACAGAATTCCAAAGGCAAAAAATAAAATAACAACAAAACAAAAACACTTAAGAAATCCGCCACTTGATAAGTTACATACTGTCATCCTTGGAAATAGTTGTTCAAGTTACAAAATTAAAGCATACAAATTAGACATTCAAACAGTGAGACTGTTAACAGTTCTGCTCAACAATCTAACAAAAACAGTAATATGGTCATCTATCTTACACACTTAAACATACATGCAGTTATATGCTTTAGAGCACTTTCTCTCTCTCTCTCTATATATATATATATATTTAAAATTTTATTTTAAGGGGGGTAAAATTAAACACAACAAAACAGAACAGAACAGGACATAAGAAAGCATAAATTTCAAAGCTAGACAACCCGAGATCTTTACTATCTGTCATGTGTCTCCCGTTCTCTTCCAAATGGTTATCCATATCTTTGCATATGGGGAGCTCATACTAAATAAGGTATCAATCTTGTCACAAGATGTGTAGTTTACTGGCTCCCACTTGCTAAGAGAGGGAGGGACACGGGACAGGGGACAGGATGACATGAGATGTTCGATTCTCAGCTCGTGCCTCACATCCACCCCCCAGAGAGAGGAAGAGTTCCTTGTTCTCCTGGCACCCTGAGTCAACCACAAGGTGCAGGTCCCTACGCACCAGGGTCTCTGTCCTTCAGGCTGCCGAAAGTCTGCCACACTCATAGCTGCCCCCTAGAGAGGGGAGGAGTTCCTTGTTCTCCCAGCACCTTGAGTCAACTGCAAGGTGCAGGTCCCTACTCACCAGGGTCTCTCTCCTTCAGGCTGCCGAAAAGCTGCCACACTCATAGCTGCCCCCCAGAGAGAGGATGAGCTCCTTGTTCTCCCAGCACCCCGAGTATCTCTCAGGTTCTTGCCAGCACTAACTTTAACATCTATAGCTATGTTACAGGTAAGCCATAAACTACATTAATTTAATTTAATTTAATTTAATTTATTCATTTATACTGGGAATTGAACTCAGGACCTTGCACTTGTCAGGTAGGTGCTGTGCCACTGAGCTGTATCCCTGGCAACTACGTTAACTTTAGAAAGAAAAGACTTGGGTGTTTAGAAAATGTTCCCAGTGCTCCAGTAAGACAGTTTTACGCTACAGTGTTCTTTCTGTAGGATTTTTAACTTGTAATAGGTATCTATGGGAGGAGCATTTCCCAGTCTGCTTTGGTTTTGCCTTTCTTATAATCACCTACTTACAGTTAACATGGATTCACTAATTCCCAAATTTTAAAAAAAAACTGCTTTCAAACAATTTTCAAAGAATTTTTTCACATTCTTTCAAAGAATTTTTGTTAGCCAAAAGGAGAATAATGTGTGATTGAATCACATCCTGTCCTTTGCTGGTCAGTCATCTGCAAACAGTGCTTTCCTTTTACCTGAGGTGAAGGGCCTGACTGTTTTTTGTGGAGTGTGTCAATTAGCTTTTTTATTTCCTCTCAGACTTCTCTCCTGCAGTTTCTCCCTGTGCCATAAGGGGCCTCAGGTCGATAGATAACACTGCGTCTGCTGTCCTAAGAGACCACACTGAAGTGGTACCTTGCAATGTCTACTGTGGCCCCAGTGCTTGGGTGTCACCTCCCACCCACATAGGAAGGCACATTAGAGATGAGAAAGGCCACCTGCCTGATGAAGCATAATCAGAATTGCTGGGAATGGGCTACATGGTCTGGCTCTTGCAGTCCTTCTCTCTGCTACCTCAGTTTCCCTCACCAAGAGGAGGGAGAATCTTTGCTGTACACTTGACATCCTGAGTTCAGTGTGCAGTGCAGGAGAGTGATGTCTCAAAGAGTTTTGAAATTGCTTTGCAGAGCAAAGCAATCTCCAGCACACAAACCCAGGAATGAAATTCAGGGGAGACCATGCAGCCTCTGAAGGGCTGCCATTTGCTTAGGATAATTGAGACTGTCTTCCGCCAACATTTCGTACAGTTAACAGGAAGAGAGCAAATGCCAACCCGCAGTGGTTTCACTTTGCCTGACTTTCTGGAAGAAGATGTTGGTGGGTCCATGTATGACTGCTTCAGTTTTTCCTCTCACTCCCTCCTCCATTCTTACAAAACATGGCCTCCCTCTCTTTATAAGGATGGTTATGCAAGACATTAGAGAACTGCTTGAAAGAACAGTCTGCATACTCCTGCCTCAAGTTACAGCAGCTGGAGGAGATGAGCAGGAAAGGGAGCAAAGCCTGTGGAGTACGAAGTGAACATAGCGAGTGGGTGGAAGCTGTTAGGAAATGAAGGGGAATAAAAACCGAAAGTAGGGTCCCAAGGCAGCCCACGTGAGAGCCCCAGTTAGGTGAATTACTGGTGTTCCAAGCAAGGTCTGCGGAGTGGCTTGAGAGCCTGTGAGTACAAATAACTGCCTTTAATTTTCATAAATTCACTGTGTCTCAGAAACTGTAGGAACCTTGGAAGGATGCTCCTTCATTCTGGTGAGTGGCCCAAGACAGGAAAGCTAGGGGCCTCCTCCTCTGAGATCAGCCTGCAAACTTTGCCTGCTGGTGGGCAGATGGGAGGGCTTGGCCTGGGGCCTGCCCTTCTTCTTTTGGGGCTGACAGTAAAAAAACCAGAAGAATCTCGGGATTCACTACTTCTAGATGATAAACCATACTGTCTCATCAGAGAGCTAGACGGAAATCACCACCTGCACTTACCTCTCCTACAGAGAAGAAACTGCCCGGGGGGAGCGAAAAGGAGAGAGCTTCCCTTACCCTCTGAAGGTCCCCTGGAGTGAACTGACAATAAGTCAGTTGGGAGGAAGGGCTTCTAATTTATTATCATGCATGAGGGGAAAATCAAATGAGCGTGATTGCTACTAACCCTGTGAGACTCAGATGGTTGCATGCCCTTCCTTGTAGGAGAGTGGGAAATGGGAAGATACAGGCAAGCTCAAGCAGTAATAAATACTTTTTTAAAAAATGAATGAATGGGCTAAGAGAAGATCATTCATAAATGATTTTCTTTGGAAGAGTGTGTGGGCCCAGTGGACAGTAGCTTGTGGCAAAGTCTATTATAAAGTGTGGTGACATTCCTCAGTTTCCCTTTCTGCCATCTGAGGCTAGTTATTGAAATCACAGAGAACAGACAGACCAAGCCCAGGTCTGGGCTTTAGATGGAGTAGGGGATATCAGAGTAAAACCTCTCCAGTGTCTGCTGGTCTCCAAGGGTCTTTTAACTTAAAATAATCAGCATACCAGGGTGCCATACTTGGGGGTGAAATTTCCTGGCTTGCTTCATCCCAGAGTTGGGGGAAGAAAAGAAGCTGGAAATGGTATTCACAGATAAAAAAGCCATCTTCAGCGGGTCCTGCGTCATCTTTAACGTTTGCAGGAGAACCTGGCTTGGGTTCCTGCTCAGCATCCCCAGTGAATGTTTAACTCTGCTCCCCTCTGTTCTCCACAAGCCTTTTGGGTCTCTCCTCCTCCTCCTTACTGCACAGCCCAGGAAATGCCAATGGATGTTCACTAAAGCAAGACACACAGGAAGGGCTGGGACTGCCACACCCAACTGCCCAGGATGCCCACAGCCCAACACAGTAGCAGATGTGGCTGAGGAAGCATGTTTTCAGTAATGGTCCCTTGCACTCCAGCAGGCTGAGAGGGGCTGGATAACTTACAAGGATATTCAAGCCGATGCTTGTCTAGTTAAGGTGTATTTAGAAGTATAGTACTATGCCTTCCACTCTGTGATGATTTTATTCTTGAAGCATTTTACAAGCATTCATTGTGCGGTGAAGCCCCTAGCTAGTAAATTACTAACTTTGCTGGTTGTACTAGGCAAATTGGGTCACTGATTTCCCTTTTGCTCAGCCCTTGCCAGGACTGGCCTCCTGGTCCCACTTCGGGAAGATTAGGAAACGTGGGTGAGTACACACTGGATGGTAATTGGGTCTGTCATAGTGATTTTTTTCTTAATTCAAGGGAATAAAGGGTTCTAGGATCCCCAGGTTCAGAGGTGAGCAGGCACCAAACAGCACAGGTTAACCCTGGTTAAATCCCACTTTGAGAACCTTTAAAGATCCTCAGAAATGGTCTTCATTACTCAGTTGTTCCTTCCTCCTCATCTTCTTCCTCCTAAATAAGTGTAATCTCAAAGCCTGATCATTTCCACTTTTGAAACTTCTAATGGTTCCCGAAGCTTAGCTAACCAAAGCATTGTCATTGTCACGTCAGGGTGACAAGTATATTGTTAACATGATTTTGGTCCCACGCACTATAGAGTATTGCATGGTGACTGACACAGACAAGCTCTCTGCTTCTTGTCTCATGAGGGGTACCAGTGGCTATCAGCCAACTGTCATTCTGATGGGTCTCATTAAATCTTCGACGCTACAGTTAGATAGGGTGATAACTCCTCTTAGCTCAACGGTCAGAGCTTTGCACCCTCTGATTAGGGCAAGAGTCTTTATTGTCAGAGTATTGAGAACAGAAGTGTAGCAATATGCATAGCACATCAGCTGTCCACCCAGGCATGCTAGGTGTTCTCAGAAGTGTATCATCCTGCTCAGCTGCAGCAGCTGCCTGCTTTCCCTGGGCTTTCTCCAGCTAGCGCCAGCAGAGTCATTCAGAGGATCCTATTCCTCCTGCCACACCCTAGTCCCGGCCCTGGCAGCACCTACAGGACCTACAGAGAGACACCTATGGTCCCCAGCCTTGGACTCCTGGCATCTAAACCAAGAACCATAATCAACAGGAAAAGTAATAATGCAAGGCTGTGCCTGGTGCCTAAGGCAAGTTTCAGGCCAGAGCTGCAGGGGCTATACAAGGCTTAGAGAAGAACGCAAGGTGGGCTGAGAGCTGAGCTCAGCCTTGGCATATGGCAGAGCAAATGGAGAGGCAGGGGAATAGTGTTTTAGCCAAAGGAAAGAGCATGAGTAGCGTGAGTGTGATGGGGAGATGGCACTATCATGGCTTCAGGTTTTGAGCTGGTCTCTGTGTGAGCCTAGCAAGTTACCTAAGCTCTCTGGGCCTTGCTTCTGCATTTGTTGGGTTACTCCCTATCAACTCTACAAGACTGCTCCTTGAAGTGTCAATTAGTGCCCCTGTACAGTGGGTGCTCAGTGAAGAGTGATTATAAAATTATTACTGCAGGTGAAAAGTGCTGTTGGAGCAATGAGCCAAGCAGGCCTCCACCCAAGGCCAGCCTTCCACTTTGTACTTACAGGCAGTGCCCAGCAATTAGCCAGTTCCCTGCCTGCCTTGGCATCCTGCTGCACCCAGAACGGAGCCCTTCCTGCATGCACGCCCAGCAGAACACCTGTCAAGCTTGCTCTCCCTGCCTGTCCCAGGCCTCACCCCTCTGTAGAGTAATACAGCCAGCAGGGAGGGAGCTATGGAGAAGTCAGGAGTATTGATTGTTCAAGCCAGGATTCTTAATCTCACAGCTGGCCCAGCGTCCTAGCTGGTGACTCAGCCTTGTCTCCCACACACTCCGGCCTCCACACCTGTACCTGGAGAGCTTATCCAACCCAGTCTGCACGTGTGCAAAGCTGGGAACCCAGACAGCAGCTCCCCAGCCCTGAGAATGGGACAGGATCAGGGGTGGGAGTTGGGAGGGGCTTAGGGACTAGCTAGAGTAGTGCGCCTAGCTAGCACCATGACCTGTGAGAAAGACAGTCACAGGTTCTGCAGTGTTTCAACCGGGTCTGTAATTCCAGCACTTGGAAGTTTCAGAAACACGGGCACCAGCTTTGACTAAAAGCATTCCGTGGTCCAATGCAAACCCAGGTGTTTTACAACAACCGTCTCGTTTAGTCCTTACGCCCCTCAGCTAAATACCTCCATTGCCAGTCATTCAGCAGGTCCTTACGGGGACAGCGAGAGGCTCTGTGCTAGGGACAGAGGATAAAAACAGGTGCTCACCCCCAGGGCACGTGACTTCAGCATCCTCACTTACCACCTCTGTGCTCCTGGGCGACTTCCTCAGCCTCTCTGAGCTCACTTCCTCTGCAGCAGGACAGGACTGAGAGTCACACCGCGCAGGGCTGGATTCAGGGAGCGCACCAGGCCTTGTCTAGCTGGAGCTCCAGAATAGTTACTTCTGTGACAAATTACAAACCCCCAGGCGGCAGGGGTACGGGAGGTAGGAAAGACAGGAGTGGGCGGCGGGGAGAAGCGAGGTGGTGAGCGCGGAGGACTCCTTGCTCTCCCAGTGGAGAGGCACAAGGGCCGAGATGGGGTCAGCTTGTCCAGATGCCCGCTCCCTGGATCAGGCCGTTCTCCCCATTCTACTGAATGGAGTTGGGTCTCGCATCAGACTGCTGTTGGCAGCGCGAGTCTGGCCCGCGGATGTCACGCCCACCGCCTGCGGGAGCCCATTGCCAGCCAGTCCCGAGGTTGTCAGCTCGCCCGGTCGGTCTCCCGCGAGCCTCACTCCAAGCCTTGGAGTGCCGGGCGACAGCGCCGCCTCCTGGCCGCCTCGAGGCACTGCTGCGCGGACCAAGGATCCGGCGTCGCCCTAGCCCCGCCTCTCTGGGCGCCAGTGAAGGAAAAGCAGTCCTGGCCCGAGCAGGTTGGAGGAGTCGGTATCCGGGGCTCTTGGTCCTAGGAGCAAACCGTAGTTTTCTGTAATTTAATTTTCTCTCCTGAAAGCGTTGCTAATTAAATCCTTTCTCCGGGAGCCGTCGCACCCCGCCCCTGCTGCTTTGGGAATTAATGACCCCCTGCAAAGACGAGGGGTTTCTGGACCTCTGCTCCCAGCGCACTGGGCTTCCTAGCTCAGGCCACCTCGTTCTTGGCACCTGGACCATAAACACGAAGCTTAACAGCTTCGAACAAACTCAAGATCAGCCCCTCTCTCTACGGCTCCCATCCATCAGAGCCGAATTCGTGTCATTTCCTCTCTCCCGCCTTTCCACTCTGAAGTCACCCTGTGCTGCTCTCAGCCACGGTCCTGCCGTCTCCCTGCTGTCCAATGCGCAACACACCGGGCTGCAGTGTGAGCGCTGGGTCAGGCAACGCGGGTCACAAAGCGCACCCAGGGCACAGTCAGGATTAGAACTCAGCTCTCCTGAAGCTTGGCTTTCCCAGTATCACACATTTTTAAGCCTCCAGGGGCCAAACAAGTAGCTCGGGTATGGGCAGAGGGGAGAGGGGTCATCTGTGGCAAAGTAGAACCAGCTTGCACAACTGAAGGTCATCCTAATGCCTCGGAACCACTCGGCACTCTGGAGTCACGGTGAGATGATCTTTCCGGGGTGCCACTTACTGACCGGGGATGTGTGAGCACCCCTGCTCAGTTTGGCCCACGGAGGGCCTGGCTCCTCCCCCTCTGCGCTGCCTCTTTTCCTGCTGCCGCACGCAACAGGGAAGTCACCAGGTGACGCCCTCCCACGCTCCCGCAGGGCCTCCTTTCCCACAGTGCACATGCCTGAGGTACCACCATCTCCTGCCCCCTGAAATCACCCTCTGGCAGCTGCGGGCACCCCAGCCAGCCTCCGGGCAGGAGCAGAGGGCCACCTCATTTTAAGGTGTTTAGCAGCAAGCTCTTTCCTGCTTGATTTCCGGGTCAGCGCCTGGCTTGCAGCTCTCCACACCACCGTGGTCTGGAAGGCGGGACTGCCGTGGGGACCCGCTCCAGCAGCCGTTCCAGCCTACGGGAGGCTGCGCTTTCCCAGTGTCATAAATGAGCTGGTGAAGGTGTTCCTTCCCTCAGGCCCCTCCATGTTAGTCTCTCCGGAGTGGATGTAGAGACTCCTAGCACTGCCTGGTCTCCTCCTGCAGTGCCCTGATGCTGCCTGGGCAGATGCAGTCCAGAAAGAGCCAGGGGTCATTCCTGAGCCCTGGGCAAGGGTCCCCAGGATGGGCTGTTTTTACCCCTACACACTCTGTCCAGGGCAATGTGTCCCCAGCCCCCAGTCTGGGTAGTAAGCAGCACAGCCTCCTTCACCTAGAAGCTTCTGCAACTGTCAGCTCTTTGTGCAAATGCTGAGTCTAACTCTGTCCTCGGTGTCCGCAGTGCCTGGTACATGGTGGGTGTTCAGTGCACGGGTTGAATGAATGAGTCAATCAATCAATGAAAACATGACTCCATGTTACTTTTCAGTAGGGACTTTATTGAATGTCTACAATAGACTGAAACACAGAGACAGTCTAATTTCTGCACTGAAGGGACAGACTCTGGGGCAGGCAACCTGAGTGAAGCCCAGCTGTTTCATTTACTGCTTGTTAGGCTTTGGGCAAGTTATAGAACCTCTCTGCACCTGTGGTGTTTTGTTTTGTTTTGTTTTGAGACAGGGTTTCACTATGCAGTCTAGGCTGGCCATGAACTCACTATATAGCCCAGGCTGGCCATGAATTTGCAGCAGTCTTCCTGCCTCAGCCTCCCAAGAACTGGTATTACAGGTGTGCGCCACCACACTCAGCCCTCTGCCTCTTTATTTAGTTGGAAATTAGGGGTGATGATACTGTGCACCTCACAGAGTTGCTATGAGGAAAGAATCAGTGCAAATAATGTGCCAGACAAGGGCCTGGCATGTTGCAAGTGCTGAGTAAATGTCAGTCTTTACAACAAATAGTACAGTTGTGTCCTACTGCCATGCTAGGTACTGAGGAATAAAGGGTCCCACCATCTGCATTCCTGCCCCTAAAAGGTGTGGTACAATTGGGGTCCAAACCCACAGGAGGAAGGGAGTTAGGATGATGGGGAGCCACTGGGGTAGGGGGAGTTGGGGTGGAAGATTCCCCAGGGGGAGTTAGGTCCCCTGAAGAAAGGCTCTCTGGAGAGATGTGACTTAGAGGGGTCTGGAGAGGCTTCAGCTAAGGGAAGAGGTGGGCAGGTGGGGCCACTAGGTGTGGACAGGGCACTCACTGGGCACAGAGGGCCACCAAGGGCCAGTTGAGAGAGGACGCTGAGCACACCCTCCCCATCGGGGTTCTGGCCTTTCCCCTCCTCCCGTCTTGGAGGGAAGGCCTCCTTCCAACACTGCTTGCTGAAGCTCTGCGGAAGGCAAGAGGCTTGTGATACCCACAGGGCTCTCTACGAATTCTCAGAGACCGGGATCTCTGATGCTCCTGGTTACGCTCTCCAGAAGCTTTGGGCTGATTTCTTCAGAAACAGCCTCCAAGCCTGTGGACCCCGTGAGTCATTTAGGAATCAGTTCACATTTGACTCACCCAAATGGGACCAAATGGGACACCATGAGTGGAACTGAGCTAGAAGTAATTAGAAGGCCAGAGGTGGTGACACATTCATTTAATCTTGGCTACTCAGGAGACTGAGGCAGGAGGATGGATATTTCAGGGCCAACGTGGGAAATTTAGCAAGACAATGTCTCTAAATAAATAAATAAAAGCATGGAGTGTAGCTTCATAGCAGAACACTTGCTTAGCAAGCATGAAACTGCAGGTTCAATCCCTAGTACTAAAAACAGAAAAGAAAAGAAGTGAGTAGAAGGAGGAAGCAGGACCCTTGAGTAGCGTGACACAAGGACAGACTCTCCTGCCGTGGTTGCAGGGTGTCTCCTCACATGCTCACTTCCAAACGCAGACTCACAGTCCCTGGAAATCACGCGTGCCACTGCCTCTGCACATCCCACCTTCCTCTCCTTCCTCCTCCAGCCCTGTCTGCCTGCCTGGCCTGCTCCAATTCATCCTACCTGATCCAGATGTTGCCCGCTCTGGGAAGTCTTCCAGTCCACCCATGGTGGGGAGAGGGCTCCTCTAGGCTTCTGTCACACCTTGTCCTCCCTTCAGCACACTCATTCCATGGAATCACAACTGTCCACAGTTTTTCCTCTTCCCTGTGAGCTCCCAGAGGTCCCATTTATCTTTGCTTTCCTGCTCTTGGCATCATGCCTGGTGTGGTGTCAGCATCAGTGGATGTTTGAGGAATGAGTGGACTCACTGGGCCAGCCCCAGGCAGAGTGAGTGGACAGAGGCAGAAGCAGAGCCAACATCAGCAGCTGTTGATTCACCCCCAGGCACTTTCTACCCCCACTAGGAGGCTCACCCTGGCTGGTGAGAAGGTGCTAGGCTTTGCCTCCTCCCTGAGGTACTCAGACAAAGCCAGAGTGCCCTCTCTGACCATCTCTCCTTTTCTCCCTGGGAGGTGGTCATTCCTCAAGCATTCCTGTGAGTGTCTCGAGGGGCAGGAAGGAGGGAGTTGGGGTGGGGGACTCTCATGAACAGTGAGGCCAATCGGGCTGCACAGAATATGAAACAGAGCCAGGGCATTTGGGGGCCCAAATGCCTGGGCAGTGACAAGAGTAATCATGATTGTAGGAAAGGAGAGTGGCCCCAAGACCTAAGGACTAACTTGTAGGAGGGACATGGGTTTAAGGCTCCATAAGGTTGCTCTTCCCAAAGCTATTTGGGTTTCTGAAGCCTCTTGTAGGCCGTTCATACTTTGCCTAATTCAACACTAGGACTTGGCCAAAGAGTAACCGATTTCTAGTGGGGATATCGAGGTGCTTGGAGTAGAGGCAAGAGGACACATGATTTCTACTTCCACAGGCAGGTGACTGTACCTTGCTTCGGGGATCAGAGAGCTGTGCTGCCAAGTATGGCCTGCAGATGTCTCCTGTGCCCTTTCCTCCACATGGATGACAGAGTGATTAGTGACGAATGACACCACTGACTATTAACTGAGGGGCCAGTTGACAGAGACAAATGCTTTGGGTGGCTCTGAACCCCAGCTTCATGATCTTCTTCCTACCCCAGTGCTCCTGACAGCCTGTCCTTTGAGGTCACCCTAATGACCTGTCTTTCTGTCCTGAACACTCCTAGAGACTTCTCCCAGGTGAGAGCTTCTTGGGGACAGAGTTAGCTTGTCCTTTTCTTTCTCCACAATATGTAGAGCACAGTGCTGTGCCCACAGGGGATGTGTGATGTGAAGCCAACAAAGCCTAACTGTGCATTCATTTAGTCAGTAATTATCAAGTGCCTACTATGTGTCTAGTCCACATTGGCATTCAGAATATAATGGTGTTAAAAAGATGACTGTGGGGCTGGGGATTTAGCTCAGTGGCTTAAGTGCCTGCCTGTCAAGCATGAGGTCATGAGTTCGATCCCCGGTACCAAAAAAAAAATAAAATAAAATAAAAAAATAAAAATAAAAAGATGACTGTGGCATCTGCCCTTTGGAATGGACAGCCCATGCTCCAGAACATGCCAAGACTTTCCATTTGTCCAGCTCTTCAGCACATCTGGGGCTTCCTTGCTGGTCGCCTCTTGGTGTATGTTTGGGGAATGCAGGCCGTCATACCACTGACCTGGCTGGAGGTCCCTTGACAGCGCAAGCAGAGCCAGCACTATCCGGCCGTCTCCAGCCAGTCCTGCACATCTTTGGGCTATATTAGCATCCATGTCCACCATTCAGGACCACTCTCTGCAGGACTCCAAGCCTTCCTGGCTGCTCCCAGGGCTGGTAACTCAAATCTTCCCAGTGTCACAGGGGCTGAGGCCAGGAGGCCCTAGCTGTGATGAAAGAGCAGATGGACTCTGTCCTTCCTTCCCTTCCCACCTGCCCTCTGACATGGGCAGGTGAGTTGGGGGAGGAGGGAGAGGAAAGCTCCCATGCCTGGTCTTCACAGGTCCACAGACCCTAGCATTCTGGACCAGGACTGATATTCACATACTTACCACTTCCCGGCCCAGCTCTGCCAATCATAGTGGACACTGGGGTAGGGCTTCAGCCTCGCCCTGGATCTCACTGCTGGATTGTGGAGGGATCCCCTAGGAGGAATCTGGGCCAAGGAAGAGTCCCTTAGGGAATCTGGACCATGGTTATTTACCAACTTGGACAGAATTATTTTTAATACTTACTTGAAATTTCTGAAGAGCTGGTCTGACTGACACCTGTGTGTTCTAGTCCCACTAGCCTTGCTACCAACCATCATGCCCATATAACTGTATCAAACCCAATTAAAACCACGCATTTTATTAGTGTTTTTCATCCACAATACATACAGGGCCATGTGCACAAATGGTAGCCAAGTCTCACAGCTGGGAACCTCCTCCACAGTCACCCCTAAGGACTAGTATCCTCCCCTGTGCCACTATGTCAGACCTCATGGTGAAGTCTCTGGACATGGCAGACCTGGCCTCCAAGCTCTTCTACTGAGCAAGCCTGGGGTCCCCATCAGCCCTCCCTGCCACATCCCTCCCCTCCAAGTGAGGAACCACCAAGAAGGCAGAGTGATCATTTGTCAAAGGGTAGGATTCAGGGCATACAGGGGGCAGTGGCAAGATGCTCCTGATGGCAGGGTTCTCGTTGTCCTGTTCGCCACTGTATTTCTAGTGCCTGAAATTAGCACATAGTTGGTACTTGATAAATATATGTAGAAGGAACAAATGGATGACCGAAAGAGTGAGCATGGGAGGGAGGGAGAAGTGTGAGCAGTTAAGCCATCACAACATTGGCCCTCTAGGGCGAATGAAGACAGGTCCTGGGTAAAGCCCACCCAATCTCTGCCCAAGAATTCATGGTGTTACGCAGTAGGAGTCATTGTGCCCACCCACTGCACACTTCAGGGTGAAGGCTTCAGCCCAGCTGCTTGTATGGATGTCAGATTGGCCTCTGACCCAGTTAGGAGGGGGCACTTGCATTGTCCCCACTCCGTCATAGGCCCCAAGGGTCTGCTTCTCTGGGTCCCAGTACACATAGTAATGCATCCATCCAGAGCCAGCCAGAGAAGCAGGGATGGTCTGGCAAGTGCACTCTTGTGTTCTGGTCATTCCCACTCCCAGCCTTCTCTCCCCCACCTCCTCTCTTTGAGCTGAGCATGATCTGGCCCCCCCCCACCTTTCCCCTACCCTATCTCAACACTGTTCTGTCTCCCTGTCCCCAATCCCAGCCCTTTCAACTACTATTAACATCTGGGTAGTCCTCTCCTTAGTGGCTGGATTGGGGTAAAAAATTTGCATCACAATTTTCAGACCCCTCCGGTGGCCACCCTACTCTCCATGAAAACAAATAACTTGGCAGTCATCTCTGCAGATCTGGCCCCTAGGTCCAGCAGTCACAAAGAGGACACCAGAATCTTAGAGTCGGAAGGAATCTCCACACTCTTCTAGAACAACCTTGTACAAAATCCCTTGCACAGCATGCCTGGCAAATACATGCCTAGATCCTGTGAAATACCTCCAGTGGTGGAGCACTCACTACCTCCCAGGTAGCCATTCAAGCGTTGAACAGCTTTAAATGCTAGAATGCCCTTTATACAAGGCTCACGCGCTCTCTCTCTCTCTCTCTCTCTCTCTCTCTCTCTCTCACCTCTGTCTCTCTCCCCCTCTCTCTGTCTCTCTCTCTCTGTCTCTCGTTCTCTCCCTCACATACACAGCCTTCTATACAGTTGCCTAGCATTATAGTCACATGCCTCCCTCATTTATGTGTGGCTCCCCTTTCCCTCGCTTTCCTTCCTTCCCTTCCCAACATCTGGCAAAAATCCAGAGGCTGGAAACCAAAGAGAAAAGTTGGAAGAGTGCCAGGGAAAGGAAGCATCCAGCCAGGGCCAGTTAAGCCTGGCTGGACAGGGAATAGCATCCGGAAATGCCAGGCCATTGGTTGCCATGTCCAGAGAAAGGACCTTGAACCTGGTGGGTGGGCAGCCAGCTCCTGTGCCCTTTTCCCCTCGGTACCCACAATCCCCCATACCGGCTGCTTCCCACCTTCCATGGGCAGAGGGACTTGGCTGCTTCTCACACGTGGAGATGTTAAGCGTTTGCCAACCTCCAGCTTCTGGGGAGCCTCAGCAGCAGCAAGAATCCACTGCTCAACATGAGGGGAAGTGTGCCAGCACACAGCAGGGACTACAAGAGACACGGTAGGAAGTGGGAGGGCCACACAGAGGGGAAGAAGGTTTCCCAAGAGCAGAAGCCACCCAACTGGTTGCTGAGACTAGCAAGACCCGGGTGGCCAATTTTCCTCCCCGTCTTACACTGTTCTTCCATGCTGGGTGGAAGACCAGGGGTGGGTGTGTGGACTTTCCTAGCCCAAGGCTGTAGTGGGTCGCGGGTGGTAACAAGAGTGTTATGGTCTTGTGTTCAGGAGAAAGTGAGACTCAGAGAGGGGGAAATGATTGAGTGCCTGCCTGCTACTTGTCCTGCGGCTTAGAGCTCTCACTTCCGACATTGAACATGGGGACCAACAGGCCCAGCAGCCACCTCTTCCCGAAGACCTCCTGTAAGTTCTTGCGCCAGGGCTGGGCCCTCACTGCCACCCCCTTCCGAACCTGGTGGCGTGTCTGCCCCCGGAGGATCAACAGCAGCTGGTGGCAGCAGAAGCCCGCGCAGGCCAGGCCGACGGCAAACCAGAGGTAGAGCATGAGGATGACGAACATATCAGAACCGAGGACAGCTCCTGCGGGGGGAGGGGAGACACCAGAACCGCTTTACACCCAGGCCACGTACAGAAATGCCACCGGGCTGGCGCTTTCCGCTGCGGGGGAGGGAGATTAATGAGACTGAAGCTACGTTTTGTAGCAATTTCAGCGCTGCGGCGAGGGAGAGGAAGGACGAACTAGTTGCCCTAAGTTTTCCTTAGTGCTGATGGCTCCTGAGGCGAGAGGGCAGAACTGGGGGCGTGGGGGGAGAGAAAGAAGCTTCATGAGCTCAGCAAGCGAGGAGAGCCTGCAGCTTCTCTAGCTGCAGTCTAGACGCTGTCCCCATTTCCATAGGGGCAGAACTGCCTCTCTCTGCCTCTCTCGGTTAGAAGGGAGGAGGGGGTTTACTCAGAGGAGCAAGAGGTGATTTGAGGGCCCTAGAGAGGCACTGTTGGACTGCAGCACTTCTCCCCGTGGGGCTGCGAGCACTGTGGAGACGGACGACTCTGGAAAGTGACAGTATGATGGAGAACAGGACTTAGTCATCGAGAAGAGCAAGTCTTGAGCTCAGTCAGCCTCAAGGGCGGCTCAGCACACCGACTTAGAAAAAAGCTCAGGCCTTAACGTTACCGAGAGGATGGTGCAGCACCAGAACACTCAGCCCGGGCTGGAAGAGGCCCCTGAGGTCACCAGGTCAGCCCTGACAGTGGCGCCACACCTTCCGCTAAGTTTATCTAAACCGAACACTTCCTGCTATTGATTTTAGTAAGGAATCCCACACACTTCCTTGGAGTTTGGGAGGAGGGTCTGACCATGCTAGGTTAGACTCCCCTGGCTGTAAGGACTTGCAGAAGGTTTTTAACCACCCCAAGTTGGAGTCTGATCATCTGCAAAACGGGTGTATAATAATGACAGTTGCATGGGCGTGCAGGATACAAGGCAAGGATCTAAGAAGTAGTCAGCTTTCTGGTTCACACTTGGTGCAGCTCTCCTGATGAAGGTCATTCCAGAGGAGGGCACTACATCCAAAAAGTGTCCACATTTAACTCCTAAGGCCATCAGGCTTTCCCTGCTTTTCCAGAGCTTGGACTCCTGGCTGGGATGCAACTTTGGCAGCTGTATTAAAGACACCTGCCTTGGCTTGGCCAGGGCCAGGGCAGTGGACCCAGGACAGAACTCAAAAGCTCTAGCTCTTTGCTCCCTGTAGGGTAACCTGAATCCCACCTTCTCCAGTGAGGGTTTGGGTAGCTACTCCAGGGACACCACCTTACAACCTGTTCTACCCCTGAAAAATCCAACCATCTTCCTCCCTTCTCTGACCAACCCTTTGCCCCAGCCCATCTCTTCTCAGGTCTCCTCAGATTCCAATTTCCAGGCCCCTAAAATGTTTTTAACACCTGTCTGCTCTGCTGGAGAGTGGTGAGCTCAGCAGCAGGGAAGGATGGGATCTAATTCAGATTTGCTATTCGCAGTCTTCTCTTCCCTCATCCCAGGGAGCTTTGATAGGGTTTTCTTTGCAGAGTTGGAAACAAACAAGTCCAGTTGCCCAGGAGATAAAAAGCTCACTTCAGCTGGCATTTACAGCAGCCCTTCCACTGACAGAGATAGCAGTGGGACAGGGCTCCACTGGGCTGTGCCATCCCTGACCCACTTCTCCCTTGTCATCACAGATTAGTTTGGGCGGCTACATACAGCAAGGAGCATCCTGGGGCCATGTGCCCTTCGGGCTCGAGCAATGCTGACGGGCAGAGATGGCCCTGGAACTGGGCTGTGTGAACATCAGAGCTGTCAGGCTTAGGCCTGCCCTGCAACGCAGCCCCAGGAACAAGGCTGGGCAGATGGAAGCTGCTTCCCGTGGGCTTTTTTCTGGCACTAAATCAAGGCATGAGGAAAAGACCTTGTGGCCTTTTTCTGGCCCTGTGAAGCAGCTACAAAAGTCTATTCTGAGGATCTGCTTTCTCTCAAAGTGTTTGAAGTTACCTAACCTGGTTGCTTCAGCTCCTCTTAACTATTTAATAATAGTTCTGTATCTTAAAAAAAAAAAAAAAACCATAGAATTTCTCTATAGGGCCTGAAAGATCGCATCATCTGATCTCCCCCATTCCATGCCTCTCACCAACTATCTGTATCACTTTTGACAGATCATCATCCAACATATTCCTTAATACATCCAGGGGCAAGAAGCTGCCCTTCTCCTAAAGTGGCTCATTCATCATGAAAGAGAATCAGAGAGGCAGTGGGGTGCAGGGGAGAGACTATGAGCTTTGGGGGCAATAGCCCCAAGTCTTGAACTGTGTGGCTTTGATGCAGCTTAATATGACTGAATCTTTAGTTCCTGAGTGTTTAAAAATGATAATACCTACTTCACAGACTCGTCATGAGAATGGGATGGAATGAGACATGCCCAGTGGGTGACACATAACAGGTGCTCAATGAACATCAATTCCCTTTCCCTCCTATTGGACTTCCCAGTGGCACTTATTAAATGGCCTAGCATTTGTCAAACAGTGTCCTCTCCATTATCCAGATAAGAATGATTTCAGTTGGTGACACAACCTGTCCTGGTCCACAAAGCTAAAAGAAAGGACAGCTTCTAAAACCTACCTCGCTAGCCCTCTCCTTCTTTGCCATTAGCTGAGGATTAGGGTCAGCAGCCACCTTCACGTGAAAGACCCCTCTCGCCTTTAGCTCTCAGGGGCCCATTCACAGCCATCCTGTGCTCTGGTAAAAAGTGTGACTCAGGATCAGGACAAGAACTGGGGACAGCGCAAGTGCTACTGAGTAACTTGTGCCTTCTGGCCCCTACCTGCCCCGCTGTCCTCTGAGCAGGAGAGGGTATGCTGTCAGCAGTTGGACTGGCAGTCAGGGAAGAGGTTGGGAAGGAGGAAGCTGAACAGAAGAGTATGTGTAGGGGAGGAGATTGGAGAGGAGAAGAAGCACTGGGGCAGGGAGGGTGTAACATCAGCCAAGGAGGAAGATGAGGTGGCAGTGCTGGAGATAAAAAGTCTTGGCCTCTTTTTCCTAGTGGGTGTACAAAGCAGATGAAGGACAGAGTGGTTCATCCTTCCACTTGAACAGGGGTCTGGGCTGCAGGGTGGGCCCTGACTGGCTCTGTTCTGCCATTAGAGCAAAGAAAGAGGCGCTTTCTTTCTTTCCTGTCTCCCAAACCTAGCACATATGGATAGGCCTCCAGCCCAGACTTATCTCAAATCAAACCATTTCGAGATCCTCTTTCTGGAACTAGCCATTTTTATGGCTGGTGAAAGTACTTGGAAAAGGATGTGTAATCAGGTTCTTTGGCTCTCCTCACCCCTCCACCTGCCCATGCTCACACTCTACCCCCATCCCGCCTACCTACCCTCCCCTAGCCTGGGTATTTTGGTCCTGGCAACCTCCTGTTCCAGCATGGAGATCAGAAGGCCCAAGAGTTCTGGGTTCTGAGCCCAGCTCAGCCACCAGCCTTCCAGACATCCCTTGTGACTGGGGCCTCCCTGTTCCTACAGCCAAATGGCACAACAGTTCTATGCCTAGGAAGAACTGGGCGGTAGCCACGACAGAGACTGAAAGGATGGCCTCTCCCAGCGTGGAATAGAAGTTCATGAATGGCCAGCCCAGGGAAGCCCTGGTGCATTAAGGCATCTTGGGCTCTCAGTGAAAGTGATTGTGCCCTGCCTTTCATGGTTCCTGGATGGTCAGTGTGTTTAGGAACACGTCCCACCCCTGATGTTGCTGAGGAAGAGCACTAGGTTATGGTTTATGGATCTGGAGACACGCCAGAGACTGCTACCCAGTAGCCTCGAGACACTGGGCAGGCCATTTCGTTCTTCACCTGAGAAATGGCGTGCTGATGCCATGCACACATCAACTGTGCCACCAAGCTGGTCAGAGTCAATGGCCAAGGTGAGAAGGGAGTAACAAAGTAGGGGCAAATTTCAAAGCCACATAAAATAGTAAGAACTGCCACCGGGAGCAGAGTCCCCCAGGGCCAGGTAGCAGAGCGCATTCCTTGCGGCATCCTATTTCAAATCTGGTCCCCACCAGTGCCCAGCTGAGCACCAGTGTGAATACCCACGTGCCTGGCTCCTGCAGGTGTTAGTGTCATCTCCCAGCCCAGACACAAGCTCTGCTTTGCACATATGTAGCCATTAAACAGCCTGATCTCCAACCAGGATGCCCCTGCTCTGAGTCACCCACAAATTGCAGGAAGTATGGTGGGGTCAAACCAGTGGAGGCAGGAAGATGGGGTCAAGTTCAATCTTAGCGCAGTTGTGTGGCAAGAACTCTGGCGGGCAGTCCTTGGGAGGAAAGTACGAGGTCCAGGCAGAGGACAGTTATAACATGGGCTGGGTAGGAGGATGTGCCTGGCACACAGCAGGTACTGCCTGGCCACCCCAGTTCTATGGGTAAACAGTACGATAGGTGAGGAAGAGGGGTATTGTCAGTTAAAATACAGTATGTTCAATTAATTTCAATTTCAGATGGGTTACAGTATGTTTTCTTAGCATGCGTCATGTTGAGACATAATTATACTACAATCTACCTGGTTTTAATTTATATGAGCATTCTGGGTTTTTACTTGCTAACTCTGGCAAGTCTTAGAATTGCAGAAGGAGGTCTTACTTGCTGAACCTGCCTGTCACGGCCCACTCACCGGAGAAGAACTGGCTGATGGAGGTGGGCAGGAGCGTGAGGAAGGCCAGGGGATGGGCGAAGGAGATGGAGAGGACAGCGGAGATGTAGGCCACACCAGCCACCATGGAGTAGAGGCAGGCAAGGGAGGTGTAGAGGCAGAAGAGGACGAAGTTGCGCATGTTCCTGCTGCCGATGCAGTTGCCCGTGAAGAAACAGTGGTGGTCATGCCTCAGTGTGACTCGGGCGCATACTCGGCAGAAGTGGGTGCTGGGCGGGGGACACAGAGCCCTCCTGGCTGACGACCCCTGGCAGGCCCCCAGGTCATCCGGAGAGTTCTGGATGACCAGGACGTAATTGCCCAGGGCGTTGGCAGAGAGAAACAGGAAGAGCGCCCCATGCAGCAGGGCTGGCGACAGGAGACGGGTGGCCGCGGGGTCCTCGCGCATGCTGGGCAGGAAGAGAAAGAGCTGCAGCACGAAGGTGATCAAGGAGATGCACAGGAAGTAGGCGGGAGCCACCACATTGAGTAGCCTCAGGGCCAGCATCCTCGATTACATTCCTGAGGGGCGCAGGGGAGAGGAGACTTGTTACCCGAGCGGCCGGGAGGCGCCATCATGGGCTTCTCCCCCAACCCCGACAACCCAATGAGGGCTGCACCCAATTCTGCAGCCCCCAACCTCTGCCCTTCAGGTCACTCCTAACAATGTCCCTAATCTGAGCCAAGGTGGACAGTCCCCGAGGTCTCAGCGGCCCTACCTCAGGGAGGCTGCTCCCTCAGATCTGGAGCAACCTGCACGCCCAGGGCTTCTAGAGTCACGTGCAGGGAGAGAGGGATTTATTCGCGGTCTTCAGGGGCTGGGAGCTTGGGGGTCTGAAAGATAGGGCCGCACTTCTGCTTCAGATCTCCCTAGGAGGAGACAGCGAAGGACTTGGGAATGAGTAGAGCCATCTGACTTCCTGGAAGACCTCCTTTGTCTCCCCTTCCTCCGCCCCCTAACCTTCATCTCCAGCAATTTCAGGGACCTCACCCAGGCTCTTTGGAGGGTTACGTGTGTATGGGCCCGTTGGGTGTTTGCGTGTTTCTTTGTGACTCTACGTGTAATCTGTGCCCGCCTGGGGATCTGTGTTTGTGCATGTGCGTGACTGTATGTACACACACGCAGCCGCTGCCACCTGGCTTTTTATTTTAAAAGATCAATTAAAATAATCAATACGTTCACTGGCGCTCAGGCACCGGGTGGGGTGGGGGCGCAGGCAGAATGCTGTGCCAGCGAGTCCTGCGCAGGCCGTGCCTCTGACGCTGGCTGTTCTGGCTGTGTCTTTGCAAACAGCATTTTCCCTTGGGGTGACGAAATTAAAAATCCACCCTTCACGCCTGCCTCTCACCCTCCTGGCGGGAGAAACCCAAACAATCCCCATGGCGCTGAAACCCTTTCGGTGCCGGCAGGCTCGCGCTGGAAGGACTAGGGGATGCTCAGACGGCGTTTCCAGGGATCCACCCCCAACGCACCCCACCCAGCGCAACCTCCCCCACCCCTGCGTCCCGCCCCCACAGCCCAACTTAGGAAGCCACCGGGCAATAGGATTCCGTGCACCAGAGAGAACTTTTCTGGGGGCCAAGGATTAGGACAGGAGGAGTCGCGAAAAGTTTGAGAAGGCGGTTTGCCCAGCAGGGGCCCCGTCCGGGACGTCCTGTCCCGACTGAGGGGCTTGGAACCCTCTTGGCAGGCGGCGGTCTCCCCCGCCCCGGCCGGAACCGCGGCCGTGGCGGGAGCTCAGGCTGCCGTCCGCCGCCGGGATGCAGCGCAGGGCGCGCGGGAGGGTGGTCGCCAGGGTTTGGTACCCCCGGCCCTGCGGGCAGGGAGGCTGCGGCGGTGCTGCCCGCCCCGAGCCTGGGTCCCGGGCTCCGGCAAAGCAAGTGTCTTCCCCGCGCCAGTCGCCAGGGGGGCGCGGGAGCAGCCTCCAGATGCGCCGCGGCTTGGGAAGAAGGACAGGGGCCGGGGGAGTGAGGGGCGCTCGGAGGGCGGCGGCTGCGGGCCCTGCCCTGCAGGGAGGCGGCGGTCAGCGCCCCGGCGGCGGCGGCGGCGCGAGGGGTCGTGGGGAGCTGTCCGTGTCGCGCCGCGCCGCGCCCGCCGCGGAGGTCGCACCGTGGAGCGGGCCAGGCAGGCAGCGCGCGGCCGCCTGGCGCCTCGGCCACCGCCGCCTCGGCCCGGGAAGCCGCCCCCTGCCGCCCGCGCCACAGAGGGATCGGGAAACGAACTCACCGATCTCGGGTCGCCGAGAAGAGGAACCCCGGACATCGGCTCTCGCCCTCCCCACGGCTGCAAAGTTGTGGGATCGGCCCGGCTTGGCTCGCTGCCTCCTCACGCTTCGCTTCGGGGACTGGGCAGGTAGCGGGCTGCGGGGAGGAGGGAGCGGCCAGCTGCCGTCCTCCCACTTGGGCGCCAGCGAGTGGGGCCCAGGAGGCAGCGGCGATGGCAGCTGCCCCCCCCCGCGCCCCGCCACCCCTCCCTCCGCTCCTGGGGGCGGTGCTCTGGCCACCGGCTCAGCACTGTGGACTTGCCCCCCACCCCCTCCCCGCCTTCTCCGCTACCCTCGCGCAGGTTGGGGCGCCCCGCCTGACTTCAGCGTAGGTTCCAGCTGGGAGGTGGGAATTCGCCCCTGATCCAGCCATCAACCTGTCGTTCCCTCCTTCTTCCTCCTTGGCCATGACTAATAACCTTCCTTGCTGCTGGCTTGGACCAAAGAAACCTGGGTTTGGTGGCTCACTTTACTGGGGGTCACTCGTGAAGACCAGCGTCATCTCAGAAGGGCTGTGTACCCAGAGGCTGAGACTGGACCGAAGGCTGAGACTGGACCGGAGGCTGCGATTGGACCGGAGGCTGTCTGCCCCGGCTTGGATGTACCGCATCCACCACTTCTGCTCCTGGATCCCAGTGTGCTCGGTAGAATAGAGACGTGGGGATTAAATGGCAATAGACAGAAAGCTCTTAAACAGAGCCTGCCCAGGACAAGCACGATTTGGGTCTTAGATGATAATTACTATCTTGACACTACGGTATCAGGCCCTCCTGTGTACCAGGCACAGTGTTAAGCTTCTGGCATACGCTCGATTCATTAAACCCATCAGCCCCATCTGAGAAGCTGGACGAGCCTCATTCTAGGGATGAAAAGGTTGGGATGCAGAGAAAGTAAGTCACCTGTCCAAGGTCATACAGCAGGTGAGTTACAGAGCGAGGATTCCAACCTGCTGTTAGCGTTAATGTTCCACTTCTCAGCCTCAACGCAAACCAGCCTCACCCTGGACCACAAGCAGCTTTGATCTGGAGGAAGAGAGGGCTTAAGTGGGGTGCATCCAAACACAGAGCTTGAACCTGGAGCTTCGACTTGGAGCCCCAACCTATTTCCCTACTTTCACTCCATCCCTTCCCGGAGCTCCAGTACTCTCAGCTGGGTACTGTGAGAAGGCAGCACCATCGGAGTGTGTCTGGGTGTCTGGCAGAGGGTGTCTGGGTGTCTGGGAACATTAAGCATTGCATGGCCACTGGGGATCTCATGGCCTCAGTTTCCATAGCTCCCCAAACTGCCCTGCTCCACTCTGGGTGAAGGCGAGTATAATGTATAAATAATCATTTATTGCTTTCTTAACTGGTTGATTAAAAGGAGAGCAATCCCCAATCCCTTGAAGTGAGGGCCATGTGCCAATCAGCTCAGCCTCTGGTTTTGAATCATCAGCCGCTGTTTTCTCTGTATTTTATGAGCATACATAAAAATAAAAAAGGGGCCAGGAAATCTTTTCACATTCTGAAGGCTCTTACAGGCAAGCAGAAGAACAGTCTGCCAGTAGGTGACCTCTGAAGATCTGGCAGCTCCGTGAGTTACAGTGGTCCCAGGACAGACATGAGAAAGCATGAGTGACCTTGTCGCCTCCAGAGCATCTTTGTGTCACAGGCATAGCTGTCCGGTTTCCTTCACAAGCTCTGCCTGCCTCTCCCACCGGCTTGGGAGGCCCCATTTGGGCCATGTTGATTGAAGATCCCCATTCCTTAAATACCTTGAGAATCGGATGGTATTTCTAATTTTATTTTGCATATGGGTGTGTGGTGGGAAGGTGTGTGTGTCTGGATATGTGTGTGTGTGTGTAAGAAAGAAGCTAAGTGAACGTGGGAAGATGTCAGTGGGGGAAGGGAACAGTCAGCAGGAGAGAGGAGATCCGGCTGTGCAGACACAAATGGATGAGGACAATTATTTATTTAGAAATACAGCTTATCGACAGAAAGGGGCCTGAAAGCGGCAGATCTACAGCTCGTGGCTTCTTAAGGAATGAAGTGAGAGAAAGCCCAGCTCTATGTTTTGTTTTTCTGAAACTGGTGCTTATTTCTGACAAAATCAATAAGGAGGTCAGTCTGAGATGTCACTGTGACTCTGGTCCCACCAGAGTTAAGCAGACTAAGACTGGACGCTGTATTACCATTTAGCAGCTATGCAAACTTGAGCGAGTCATTTTCCCTCTGTTGTCTGTGCTTTTGTCCATAAAATGGGAAACAGTGGTGTCGCTTTGTAGTAATGATGATGAAGTGAGATGATTAATTTAAGTCTCAGCAGGATATTGGACAGTGTTCTTTTTTCCCACCTCCTGTCTCTCTTCTGGGTTCTTGTCTTTATCCGTAAGACTGCCTTCTCTTTCCAACTGAACTGAGAGCTCCTGGCCTATCTTGGAAATGTTTTAGGCTTTTCTCCGATTTGCCCTGAGTGGGAGCATATTGATTAATAGATCAGTTTTAGTCTCTCTCTGAAAGGAAAGTCTCTACCCTGAGGTCTTCAAAATGTCTGGTGAGGACACATTGGCCATTGATCTTGCATACTGCCACGACCCACTCTCACTATCATCTCATCCTCCATAAATAGTGTCAGAAAAAAAATTTAGATGCCACATTCTCCACTGGTCCTGTCAAATATGTTCACAGTTGAGCCATGACTGTACCTGCAGGTGGTCCCAAGGAGGCGGGGCACAGAGTCGCATCTGACTGCTGCTGAGCACTTGCCTGGAGACACTTGCCCGTAAAGCTTGCTGTTTAGTGATGCTGCTTGAATAAAATGAACTCCTCTTCCAAGTGGCGATCATTCCATTTTGCTACAAAGGTTGTGTGCAAAGCGAGGAACCCCATAGGTGAGGGCCTCCCATCCCTGTGTCACTCAGGCCCTACCCCTCTTGAATGTTTGGACGGAGAAGGTTCCAGGACACAAGGCTGCACCGAAGAAGGTTGAGTGGAGGTGTTTCATTTTTACGCTCTGGTTTCAGACAAAACAGGGTGAATATAGGCTGGGGTCTCAGGGTTAACTGGGGCTCTGAAATTAAGATCATAAGAGACATCCTCAGACAGGTTACTGTTTACTGCCAACAGCAAATCATAGCCAGGGGCAACTACAAAGTACTCTTCAAGCCTCAGAAGCCTTAGGAAGACTTCATCCCTGCCTGCCCAGATTTGGAAAACATGTAAATATAATCTTCATTTTAGCCAACCAAATGCAAGAAAATTGGATTACCACAGAATTTCTATTTGGAGCTGGTAATTTACTTTGCCAACTCTACCTTCATAGTAACAGCAATTACATTACTCTGATGTAATAAAGTGCTTTGCAGTTTACACAGTAGCTCCACAAAATTAAAATTTCATTCCATGAGTCTCTCAACAGCTCTGTAAGCTGCTTGGAACGAGAAGTATTAAACCCATTTTTCTTATGAGAAAACTAAGTTTCAGAGGTTTGCTCATGTTAATCTGCAAGCCTTGCCTATATCTGATTTAGAATATGCTTTCATGTGCAAAGATCTTGTTGATACTTAAGTTTTTCTGGACATGACATTTGCATAAAGGAAACAGGTATACTTCCCCAGAGTAAAAGACCTGTGTGATCTCCCTTTCTCTAAAAATCCCCTATCCCACCTTCTCTGCATTGTCTCTAGCATCACTTGTCCACCATAAGACACAATATATATCTGGTACATAGTAGGTACTCAGTAAACATTGGTGGACTGAATGAATATACAAGGATAAGTAAACATGTAAACCTACACCATGTTAATCAAACACCCTCAAGTTTTTTGCTGTCTGTGCTGCTGGAGAATGTGTGTGTGATTCAGTAAAAACACTTAGCATCCAGGCCTACACGTCAAGGTAGAAACAGCAGGCTGGAAATCTTGGTCAGTTTGGAAGAGGCCCCTTTGCAATACCTGGGCTGTGGGAGAATGAATACAGTCTTTCCCCAATTAGTTGCAGCTTCCAGGGACCACTTAGGCAGCCCTGGTAGGGATGCCGATGCCCACGGACCCACATACAGCTCTGTGGTGGTGGCAGCGGCGACAGCAAGATTAATTGGTCCTTTCATCTTAAGAGCATGCAGGAGCCAGAGGGAGAGAGAGCGACAGGGTACAGCGAGGGAGGTGAGGAGAGTGGTAGAAGGCACAGGGGAGAAGAAAGATGAGGGAGGGAAGGGGGGATGGGGAGAGAGGGCACCAGGCTGTACACGTGTCTCACGGCTCTGTCTTCATGACGGTAGGACCTTAGGAGGCACAGGGGATCAGCTGTCTCTGCTGAGAGCCCGGCAATGCCAGGTGTCCAGGATGGCGGGGAAGGAAGCAGAGGGCTGACGTCTTCATTAGAGGAGGGCCGGGAGACCAGGTCGGTGAGGTCACTGCAGTGCCCATGGCTGTTTGGAGGCTGCTAGGGTACATTGTGGTGGTCAACAGAGCAGCAGGCCGAGGTGGTCCAGAAGAGGTGGTGCAGGGCCCAGGAGAGAGGTCGGATGGTGTAGTGCAAAAAGCCTGAGGTTTTTGATGTCCGCTGACTTGGTTTGAATCTCTGTCCCTACTCACTGGCTGTGTAGTCTTGAGCAAGCTCCTTCACCTTTCTGAGCCTCTAGCTCCCTCTCCGCTAAATGGGATTTCACTAGCCTGCAGAGTTCATTCATGAGTTTTCAGTTGCAAAGCTATCGCCTTGACTGCACCTGCCCTTCCCACCTGTCATAGCCCTGGCTCTCAGTGCCGCAGAACCCTCCCTGCTGCGCAGCGCTCACCGCCCTGGGACCCTCTGTCTGAATGCTTGTTTACTCAGCCGCTGCTGCTTTCCCTGCGTGCTCCCAAGGGCAGGGACTTACCTGGCAGCCTCTTTTCCATAGCCTATAAGCAGTGTAGAATCTGACACATGGGAACCTCTCCAAATATTTGAGTCAATAAATTATAAATAAATATAATTATAAATAAATAATAAATTCTGCCTCAATACCTGACCTTTAAAGAGCAGGCTTTCAGCAAAAGATCTCTACTCTTTGACTCCTATGATGTGCCAGGCCCTGGGGGGCCAGGAGTCTACATGAGGGTTCTTTTGCTGCACCCTCACGGTGATCCTCCCTGCCTTGTAAAAGTCAGAGCCTGTGATTTTCTAGAAGGGGAAAATGGAGGCTGAGAGGGATTCAGTGGTCTGTTGGGACTGCAGAACTTACTGACAACAGACATAAAATCCAGGCGACTTGATTCCAAGTCCACACACTGAATGACCTGTCTCTCTCACACATCATCCCTCATACTGACATAGGAATAAACAACCTATTTTCCTTATGGGGAAGTAACTTATTATGCTGACACTGACCCATTACACTTTACTGCATATTGTCAGTCAGAGGTTCTTAGTTTGTGTTTTTTGAAACAAGGTCTCACTATATTTTCCATGCTGGCCTTGAACTCACTATGTACCCCAGGCTAGACTCAAACTTGTGGCAATCCTGCCTCAGCCTCCCATATTCGAGGATTACAGGTGTGTACCGTCAGTCAGAACCTTTTCCCAGTACAAAGTACAAGGAAGTGAGCATTGTACCGGAGATGAAGAGTGGGATGGGATGGGGGAGCAGTTTAAAACAGTCTTGCAGTAGGGGATGGAAGCAGAGATAAGAGGTTCAAAGGAGTCAGAAGAAAGAGTCCAAAGAGCATTTAAAGACAGAGTCGGGGCCAGTGGCAGATTTCTGCTCTGCCAGTCAGTCGTTGTACAATCTGGAGCAAGCCGGTTGTCTAAGTCCATTTTCTGTTGCTATAACAAAACACCTGAGAGCTGGTAGTTTGTAAAGAATAGAGGTTCATTTTCACAGGTCTAGATGCAGGCATTTGGTGAGTGCCTCTTGGTAAACAGAAGTATACCTGAGGCATCACATGCGAGAGGGGGCAAGTGTGCTAGAGAGGGCTCACAGTGAACCCATTGATCCATGAATTAATCTCTCATGATCCAGTCACCTTCCCAAAACCTCATCTCAACACTGCTGCACTGGGGACCAGTCAACCTTGAGGTGTCTGCTTCCTGATGTATAGAACAGGGCTGGTTACTGTTTCAGCCAGCTGGAGCTGTCTCATAGACTAAACAAGATAACATAGGTAAAACATGTGAAGAGTAGCTGGTGTCATGAGCCCAAATGACAGCTACCATAATTAATTATGATATGTTTTACAGCATGTAACAAAACCCAAGAAAACACTGGTTTAAATTCTGATGGAAGTTTATTTTATTCTTACAAAAAGGAAGTTTAAGAGCAGATCTAGGATTGGTGCTCAGGCTCTATGATCACGTGAGGCCTAGAATCTTATCTTATTCCACTGTCATTCCGAGCTTGTTGCCTCGTGGTCCAGAATGGTTGCTCCCGTCCAGCCAACATGTACATGTGCCTGCTAGCAAAAAGGAAAAGAGAAAAGGAGGTTTCTTTCTTCAAGGACATTTTCTGGAAATTGCCTTTAACACATTTATCTCTCACTGGCCAGAACTTAGTTCCATGGCTATATGTCAATTTATAGGTCATTACATAACCAGCTAACATTTGTGCGGTGTATTGAGAAAGAGAAAGAAATGGATTTGGTGGACAACCTTGTAGCTTTGTACCTCTGGCACTCCTATCATTGAGAGTCCACTTCTGCACTGGTCAAAGCGGACCAGGCCCTGATCTCCCTCCCACTGGCCTCTGCCTCTGCTTGGCCCACAAAGGACAACTTCGTCCTGTCAAGGCCTTCACCCTTGTGAATGTGGACACAAGCACAGGAAGCAGCTCTGGTCAGCATCCCTGACCATCTGGTCTCTGGATAAGCTCTAAACCTGGCCCTGGATGAAAGAGAACAGGGCAACAAAATAGAGACTCCAAATATGTTTCTTAAAATCATAGGGTGTATATATATGTGTGTGTGTGTATATATATATATATATATATATATGCTTTTATAACCAGCTGTTAAAATTCAGTGATAGACAACCCTTCTGTGTTGCTCACACTTTTCTGCAGCAGAACTCTAAATGGACAGCTAGGATACTTCTCTCTTGCAGAACTGAGGTCCACCATATGACTTGGATCTTAGTACCTGGTCAAAATATAGTCTCTGATTTTACCTTCAGTTTTGGCTTCTGAAGGGACACATAGCAAGTTCAAACTTCAGCATCAGCTCTGGTTCCCTGGACTGGGGCATGATCAAACCATGGTCCATGTCTTTTTGTGCAGCAGGCACAGTGACTGACTGTATACACACATGTTAATAATCACTTCCAGATATGGGTAACCTTCTAGAGACAGCTTGCAACAAATATCTTTTCTCATGATCTATGTTGAAATTCTAGCTGTCAGTTAAGGTACAAATGTATGTTCACTGTTGCATAGGTAAAATGTAATCACTCCTAGTCTGTGTTTATGTACAGAAGAAATTATTAAAAACTTGTGTTTAAATATAGAAGGAAACATATTGATAGCTAGTAATAAATTATTTTCAAGTCTCAACTATTCTTTTTAAACCATAAGTTTTTTTTAAAGCCCGTTTGTAATTCTTTACGTCTTAGAAAGATAAAAGAAAAACATGTCAACTTAACCAATTTAATAATTCAAGTTTCAGTTACTTTATTCTATATAAGTTTTTATTTTTTTTTTTTTGGTACCGGGGATCGAACTCATGGCCTTGCGCTTGCCAGGCAGATGCTTAAGCCGCTGAGCTAAATCCCCTGGCCCTATAACATAAGTTTTTTAAAAACCCATTTGTAATTTTTTATATCTTATAAAAAATTTCAAAAATATATCAATTTAACCAACTTAATAATTTCATGAGGGCTGAGGATTTAGCTCAGTATCTCAAGTGCTTCACTGGTGAGCACAAGGGCAAGAGTTTGATCCCTGGGACTAATAATAATAATAATAATAATAATTTAATGAGGAGAAAAATCCCCTAAAACTCACATATGGTATAAGATAAAATGTAGTGGATGCTTAATTTAGGAAAAGTATTATAGTAAAAGACATATTTCCATTAATTCCCCTCAGAATACTCCCATCCCTTTGAACATACTTAACCCATCATTCTCGCTACTTTCTGAAGCATTTCTGGAAGTCTTCTTTTATGAGTGTCTTTATTTGCACTGTGTGGCTGTTTCTCAGTCTCCTGATTTGATTCAAAATATTTATCTTGCATGGTCATTTTTCTTTGGGGAAGATCCAGAAGCTTCATAATGCCATATCTGACGAGTAAGGTGGATGAAGACACACTGGAATGTTTTTAATTGACAGAAATTACTGTAAACATTTTTGATTAGTTCAGAATATTGAGGCAGTCTCAAAAAGACATTCATAAAAGAAGACCCAGAATTTCTGCAGAAAGTGGCAAGAGCAACAGGATAGGAATATTTGAAGTGAGGGAAATTAACGGCAATGTGTCTTTTCTGCAATACTTATTTAATTTTTAATTTAAATGTTAACCATAGTTTTTGATCAGTATTTCTGAGACAAATCATATTTAACCCAGCATGGGAAATAATATGCAGAATATGGAGAAAAGAAGAAATTATTAGAAAAAATGAGGTGTCACACTCTTCCAGTAGTATCAGTCAATGTAAGCATTGATTTATTAATCCATTGTGCACAATATATAATATAGAAGCAATCCAGTTTCTGCTAATACCGAGAAAATGCTGTTCTGAACTGTAATGTTAGACTGTTAAACACTAGCAGTGAAACACATTGATTATTTATTGGCATCACAAACAATGTCTGATAACATTTTATTGAAATTCACTCCTTTACCAAAGACGCTGCATGAAGATGGTGGGAGGCGTTGGTCTTGGCTTCTGCTAAATACTGATTTTAGCACTTGACCATCTGGCATCCAACCAAAATGTGTAGAGTGTGTCTCTAACTTTAGATTATTTCCAGTTTCTCACTATTGTTAGCAACACTGCAATGAGTGTCCTAGCACAACATTCTGAAGGGCCTGTGACTATTTCCTTGGCTGAATTCCTAGAAATGGAGTGACTGGTTCAAAAAGATCCCTGTTGCCTACCCACCCTCTGGAAAGTGTGTACCAACTTCCCTCCCATAACAGGAGTGAGGTGGGGCGAGGGGCTCAATCCTTTCTCCTCATGAGTTTTGGGACCTGCACTTTCAAGTGCCTGCCCTAACTGGTTGACAGTTGAACGGCAGAGAATAGAATCCCTCAGCTGGCTCCAGAAGCCCCCTGGGTCCAAACACTGAGATTGCAGCTATAATTTGTTGTGTGTTTAGCTTGTTTCCAGCATGGCTGCAGACCCTTCAGTTACTTCTTGCATTACCTAAAGGGGTACAAAGTAAATATGACTGGCTTCATTTTATGGATGAAGCAACTAAATCTCCAGGGTCCATGGCCCTCCTCTGAGCCTGAATAGAGATGTCTAGAGGTCTGGCTACTGGCAGTCAGCAAGCCTCTTCTTGCACATAAATGAAACTTGCAACTGTTCTTCCTCCATGGGAATCAAAAGGACCCTGAACTCTCTAACTGGTTTCAAGTTCCTTCCAGGGCTAGAGGAGGAAAAAGAGAGAGACCAGTGCCCATGGTACCTTCTGTGCTCTGAGATCAGCTTAACATTGGGCACTGTGTATGCATGCATGCATTTGTGCCATAGTTTCCTGGTTGTTTCTGAGGGGAAATATGCCAGAGCCTGTCTTCCCTGTGGACAGCCACGTGTGCATGAGCATAACTCAAATCTAACAGTGCCAAAAGTAGGTTGAGGGTGGGCCACTGACTCTCATCATAGCAAGTCAATAAGAGTTCATATAATCATCTCACTTAAGTCTTACAGCTCTGACTGGGTTATTATCCTTTCATACTGAAGACTAACCAGTGTCTTAAGAAAATGTCCAAGTGCTCACAGCTAGTAATCAGTGAAAAAATTCAGATAAGGACCTGGCCTAGCGTAGGTGTCTGGGACTTGTGCTTGGAGTGGGTGGAAGGATGCATGGATTCTACTGGGCCTTAGGTGGTGAAACTAGGGCAGGCAGATGGCTACATGTACTTCTGGATGAGCCAGGGACACACAGGAAGAAAGGGGACAGGACTGGAGCTTCTATGGTGTGTGGTGGGTCTTTTTCATGCTCTCAGGTGAGAAAAGGTGCATCTAGAGCTGCTTCATATGTTATTCAGGTTCTACACTTTAGGATTCTAGGGAGGCATCAGTTTTTTTCACATTTACCATAAATTTGATTATTATGACAACTATCCAGTAGATGGCAGTAAAGCACCTCAAGTTCCGGGTTCTTGTTCTGTTTGTGCAAATGCACTGTTTGGGCTATCAGCAATGCTGGGTCAGTCGGGCTCCCAGCCCTCCAAGCTGCTGAGGGATTTCCTGACAGTTTTTCCCTTCCTTGTCCTGCTCCTTTGTCACCTGGGGTGTCACAGGCCATACCAAGGGCCTCTGTTGGGCTCAGCAGTTAGGAAGAGGGTGCCTTGGAGTCAGAGTCTCATCCTCATCCTTTGTTCCAGGTAGGTGAAGTTTTTCATCTCAAACCCTGGGTTCAAGTCACCACTCCTGCACTGCATAGTGACTAATCTTGAGTGAACACCTTCCAAGGTTCCAGGGTTCAGTCATAAACCCTGTCCTTGGAGTTGTGAGGACCCAGCGCTATCCGAGTATGGCCATGTGTTGCTAGCTATGAAGCACCTTGTCCCAGAGAACTGTTCTCCACTGAGAAAACCCAAATCTGCCCAGCCTGCCCAGGAGGCCAGGCTGTGCCATGGAGGGAGGGGTGCACTGGGTACAGGGTATCAGGTAGTCAGCCAGCAAGGGTTTATTGAACACCAACTGTGCGCTATACTTTATGCCAGTCTCTCCCCTCAACTTGCTGGCAATCCTCCAGGGGCCAGTGTAGTTAATATGGTTGTTGTTTTGTCTTGTTTTGTTTTGTTTTGTTTTGTTGCTGCTAGGGATAGAACCTGGGGCCTTATGCAGGCTAAGGATACACTCTGCCTCTGAACTACACCGCCAACCCTTCCATCTCATTTCAGAATCACATTCATCCCATTCCTCTGAACCCAAGGAAAAAGAGGCTTTACCCTAACGCCTCCCTTCCTAGTTCCTAGGCCCTTTCATGACTGGGCACTGTCCAGGGACAGGGTAAGAAAAGTGTAGCAGACTCCCCCTGCCCTTACCCTGGAGAAGCTGGCTCTTGGCTTTCACTTGGAGTTTGATCTGGCTGGAAAACGAAAAGACACCTGAGGAGGTGATGGCTTGCCTAAGACAGGTGTGCGTTTCCTGTCATGTAAAGGAAGTCCAGAGGTGGGCTTTGCAGAGCTAATACAGCCACTCTACAGAGTTAACAGGGACCCAGGCCCTCTCTAGCTCCCTG
Organism: Dolichotis patagonum; assembly: GCA_004027295.1. NCBI lineage: Eukaryota > Metazoa > Chordata > Mammalia > Rodentia > Caviidae > Dolichotis > Dolichotis patagonum. The sequence continues at coordinate 2,946 of PVJX010008312.1, read as the reverse complement.
TTCCTTGAAACCTCATTAGCCTCATGTTAAAGTGGCAGCACAGGGCTGGTCCTTCATGATAGGAGGATTCAACCTCCTTCTTTATCATTTACCTGCCATATTCTAGTATGTACTAACTCATGGTCTAAAAAGACTGCTCAAATGCTAGCCATCAAGTCAACATCTCATCAGCAAAATGTAGAATAGAAGGCATAAGGAACCAGATGTCTCTGCCTCCTAGGACATTCCCTGGAAGTTATTCATATTTCCATTTGCTGGAACATAGTCGCATGATCAAATCTAGATGCAAAGATGATTAGGAGGTAAGTCTTTATTCCAGGTGCCTCTATGCCTGTTAAAACTTGAGTTCAATTCCTAGGGAAGAAGAGGAGAGGAGAGTGACTCTTAATGAACCATGAGACTCCTCTACCACATCTTGGCTATGAGGCACCACCTCCAGCCTAGGGAGCATCTCTACCCAGCAGCCTACTTGGCATAAAATAACCAGGACAATAACCAAACCCATAACATCCCAGAACAAGAATTACACTAATTCAGTAATACAATAATTTCCTCTCTGCACATTTTAAACGTTTATGTTCTGTTGTCATTGCGAATATTCAATCCTGTAAACCCCAGGCTCTTGGCTGCCCATGGTCTCTGCCATTCTCTCTAGTGTGATGTCTGGCTCAAGTGAAGGTGCCAGGGGTGGGGACTGAGGAGGAGGCCGTGACAGCAGCAGGTGCTCAGCAATGGTTGCCTTGGTGAGTCAGGCAAGGAGACTTCCATGCTGCTGCTAAATGTGTCATCCTGGCCTGCCAGCACCTTCTCCATGCTCAGGAGACACCCTTGGGGCCATGGCCCCTTAGTCCCACCTTGTTCTCTGGGCCCCCTTTTAAGTCCTCAGGTTCCTGAGGGCTGCCTGTTGGTTGGCCCCAGTCACTTGGCTCTAGCAGTGGCAGCCTGGGACTGGAAGTAGCTTTCTGATTCTGAAGCCATGACACCTTCACAAGCTGCCCTTTCCAGGTACAATGCTGGTGGCAGAGTTGCCAGCAGGCTGTCAGAGGGCAGGGAGACAGCAGGGCCAAGGGGCCATGCACAGCACTCACCGTTCCCCCTGCTTTCCAGGGACAAGGGTGGAGCAGGGAGAGAAATTTGCCCCTACTGGAAATGTCATCAGCAAGGTTAGCTAGAGAGACAGAACTATGGGCACCACTGCCCCAGGCAGCCGCTGTATCAGCCTAAGACTTGCTGTGCAGGGTGCCGGCTCTGCCCTCCCAGTCTCCCAAGCCCAGGAAAGCTTACCCACCCTTGCTCCGCCAAGGAGGCTGCATCTCCACGCATACAGTTCCCCAGGGCTCCTCGGCCTCCCGGCCTGCTCTGCTCCGGGACCTCCATCCCACCTCTACCCCTTGGTCCCAGGGCTGCCAGGGCAGGTTAGCACTGGGACATCCTTGGGACCCTCAAAGAGACACCTTCCCCCTCCCAGGCCTGGCTTAGCCATGAGTGCAGTATCTTCTTCCTGTCCCCACACCCGATGAGGAAACCACTGCCACTGCTTCCTCTCATCATCTGGTCTGCTTGTCACTGGCTACTGTAGGTCTTTGCTTCCAAGATAATGGAAATTAAAACTGAGGCATCAGCATGAATTTGCAGGCAAAGCTTTAATTGTAAAGGGAGAGAAAACAGGGAAGGGATTTCAGCTTGAGGACTGAGGAGGGCAGCCCTGACAAATGAGCCCTGACAAATGAGATCCGGCCCTTAACAAAGGGAAAGGTAGGAGGTCTTGAGGGGTTGCTGTGGCGGGCTGGGGTTTGGTGGATCGTTGTCTCAGCTCTAGTGTCATAGCTCCAGAGAAGCCTTTATAGCCTGAGAGGACCCCATCTCCACAAGACGGGAGGCTCCTGGTAGAATGCAAGGTGGCTCAATGTCTGGACTGGACTTGAAGGTTTCTTAAATCCCTTACCTTGGTGCCCTCAATCTTGCAGGATGAGATAAGTTATATAAATGTAGGGCTCATCAAACTTGTATCAGCAGTTTTTAGACAGACATCCCTTAAATGATGAACATATCTGTAGGCAGAGCTGAGCAGGGATCTGACCCAAACTTTAAGGCAATAAAGGAAACAGAGGCAAGTAAAGGCCAAGCTTTGTACCATTTTTAACCTATTGGGCATCTTATTGGCGTAAGTGATCTCTCTCTCTCTCTCTGTCTCTCTGTGTGTCTCTCTGAGCAGCTTTTAAGTCCCTTGATCCCCTCAGAAGAAAACATAAATCATGCTTTTAATGAGTAACAGGATGAGGCCCAGGGAGTTTGTCCTGTATCTTGTGATGATCTCCAACAGGTTTATTTTCTCATCTCATTTATTTTTGGAGATACTATGGTGAGGACAGTGCGCGTGTGCGTGTGCATGTGCGTGTGTGTTGAGCCCAGGCCTTTCACACTGAGCTACATCCTCAGCCCTTTTTAAATTTTGAGACAATGTCCAGATCACTAAATTGCCCAGGTTGGGCTTGGACTTGGGATCCTCTTGTCTCAGCCTTCCAGAGTGCTGTGATTACAGGCATCCATCACAACAGCAGGTTTAGGAATCCTGGTTTTCATAAAGCACCTGTTTTTTGAGACCAGTAAGATTGCTTGGGGCACTGAAGGGGCAGGAAAGAATGTGTAGCATCCCGAGTTAAGGTCCAGGAGTGCACTTGCCCTTTGTCTCCACGGTGGCCTCTCCGGCTGTGGGCAAGCCGCATGCACTGCACACACCCCAGAGCCCTCTGTGCTCCTGTCCAGTGCTCATCCCGACTGCTCCACACCACGTCCACAGACAGCCCCTATGCTCTCCAGCGGCTGCCTGCGCTCCTGCCCTGCAGATGCACCGTAGTTTACATAAAACGTCCTTCCCGATGAGCACAGGTTGTTTCCAGCTGTTTCTCTTTATTGCTGCTGCTGCGGTCCTTTAGTGAATGTCCC
>PVJX010008311.1:41856-66420 GCA_004027295.1 Dolichotis patagonum | reverse complement strand
CCCTGGGGCCTGGCACCTGTGGATGGCTGGGCCACTTTCGGGGAGCTCAGGGGTGCTCCCGGCTGTGAGTGGGCAACACCAGTCTTTTTTCCCTTTTATGACTTTTTTTTTGTTGGTGCCTCCGATTGACCCAAGACCTTAACACCGACCTGCATCCTCAGCCCTTCCTTATTTGTATTTTTAAATTTTGAGATAGCAACTAAGTTGCCTAGGCTTGCAATTCTCCTGCCTCAGCCTCCCCAGCTGCTGGGAGTACAGGTGTGAGGCACCATGCCTGGCTGGCCTTCTTTTTCTTACCCCAGCCGCCGACGCATGGGGTATGTCCCTTCCTTCTTTGCACCCCCCAGCACCATAAACGTAAGGAGGATACGTGTGGCACAGGCCTGGTGCATAGGTCCCATAGTGCGCCGGTTTCAGTATAGGTGCTGCTAAAGTGAGCAGGGCAGCTGTTTACCTTAATTTTCTACTGCTTATGTTAATTTTATTGGTGTTTTGCTGTGATAGGGCGTCGTTTACTAATGGATTTCCACGTCAATCTCAAGGGCTAATTACGCTGTCCCACCCAGTGTGGAATCACCTCCCCCACGCAGCCAGGCTGGTGCAGTTCCCAGAGAGAACAGCAGGTGGCGAAATAGCTCCTAGTTCCCGGCTCAACCTCGGGCCTGGGTGGAGAGGTGAGGTGTGAAGGTTCCGCCCCACGCTGGCTGGGGCGGGGCTGAAAGGTTCTCGTGCCCAATCAGCTAGAAGCCGGGGTCGAAGGCGGAAGGGAAAGAGAAACGTCTGGCATTTGGGCTGCTGCTGTATGCCAGGCAGTTGGCTGTGTCATGGGCATCGCTGTCACAAATACTTATTAAAGACCTAGGTCGGGCCCCAGCTGGGTCTCATCAAAATGATATTAGAAAAACTGGGTGTGGTGGCGCAAGCCTGTAATCCAGCACTCAGGAGGCTGAGGCAGGAGGGTCGCCAAGAATTTGAGGCCAAGCCTGGGCCACGCAGTGTGCTCAAGGCTAGCCTGCATTACATAGCAAGACTGTTTCAGAAAACAAATTAAATGAAACAAAAGTGTGAAGGCCCTGGGTTTAACTGCCGATCTGGCAACAAGTAAAATTAAACCTAGATTTTTGGGCTCTACTGTCAGTAGACTGTGATTGATTCAGTGCACCTGGCTCAGAGTCTAAAATCAGTCTTCCTTTCCTTCAGTCTCTTTCTCCCTCCCTCTCTCTTTTTCTCTCTCTGTTTTCAGACGGGGTCCTGCTGCATGGCCCAGGCTGGCTTTGAACTCCTGATCATCCCGCCTTAGCCTCCTGAGTGCTGGAATTAGTGCATGTGCACACTCACACCTGGTAAGAACCTGCTGGTTTGGGGATGACACGAGGGACACTTCTGCTGTGTCCCATATCCCTTTCACATCTCACCCGCCCAGATCTGGGGTGCGGCAGGACACAAGCAGTCCCAGCTGCAAGGTCTAGGTTTGGAGGTCTCCGCACCCCCTTTCCTGCTGTGTGGACCTGGGCACGGGCTGCCGTGGGCGGGGACACGGGTGGCAGCACCCACCTGTTAGCGCTCTCCAGGGTCTCCACCTTCTTCCACAGCTCGTTGTTCTCCGATGTGAATGTCTCCACCCTGGAGGGGCCAGGTGGGCACAAGCTCAGGGCAGCCCCAGGCTCACCCCTGCCCCCCACCGTTCCCAGCATCATCTGGTGGCCGACGGAAGAGGATGGGGACAGCAGGCCGCGCTTCGGGGACTCTTACTTCTTTTCTAGGCACTCCACGTATTCCTTCTTCTTACGGCGGCTCTCCTGGGCTGAGATCTAGAGGGGGGAGCAAAAGCAGTTACCAGCGCCACGTCTCTGGTTCTGGGGGCCCTGATTCAGGCAGGTGTCACTAAGGGACCCAGGCCACCCCACCTCAAAGCCTCCAAAGCCTGGGTGGGTCCGGACGCTGCGCAGCCCCTACCTTGTTCTTGATTTTCCGTCGCACCCTCTTCAGCGCCTTCTCCTCTGCCTTGCTGAGGGGCAGTTTGGTGGGGATGGGGTAACCCTCAGCAATCAGGGTGCGCTTTTCCTCCTCGGTCAGGAGCAGTGGCCCTGATGTCCCCTGTAATTTCTGCAAGGAGCAGGACACGGGGGTTAGGCCCCAGGCAGCTAGGTTCGAAGTCAAGGGCTGTCCCGTGCTGTCTGCGTGCTCAACCCTCTGGGCCTCGGTCTCCTCCTCTGAACAGGGGGCAGATCTGAGTTCCAATCAGTGACAGTCCCAAGTCCAGGTCAGAGTGCAGGGAGCCCAGCAGGTCCTCTCCCTGGGGCTCAGGATGCCCAGTCCAGTCCCAGCTCTGCCTCCGTGTGGGCTTTGGGGCCTCTTGGGCTGCCTCCCTCTGCCTCAGTTTCCTTGTCACCATGAGACAGGGTTAGAGGATTGTCACTGCCATCTGCCAGCCAGATTTGGCCAAAGTTCAATCTCTGAATTCTCATGAGGTGGAGATCAGACTTGGGGTGCCCTGGCCTTCCCACCAGTCATGCACTGTGGGCACTGACTCAGTTTCCCTCTTCCAGGGCCAGCCCACCCCCAGCTCCTTACATGTGGGGCGGTGAGGAGAGGGGAGGTGGAGATGGCATTGGAGGATCGGGCCATGGGCCGGACGGGGCTGGAGGGGGGCAGCGAGCGGGGACTCTGGGAGCCGTCGCTGTCGCTGCCGTGGCTGCTGGGGGGTGTTGGAGGCATCTGTACCAGGTCCTCTGGGAAGAGAGGGGGCTGGGTTAGCAGGACGGACATGAGGACAGGGCTGAGACACCAGGCGTTCAGCCCGGTGTGGGAGGAAACTCCCGGAAGCACTGTGGTCACATCAGAAGCCCCTCTGCAGAACAGGACAGCACTGGGCCCATCTCCCTGCGGCCTGCGCCATGACACAGGCACCGCAGAGGTGAGGTCTGCCCCCATCCCTGGCTTCAAAGATGCTGGTATTTTCTACTTTTGCCTTTTCTTTTTGGATATAGCGTCTCACTATGTAGCCCAGGCCAGCCTCGGACTCACTGTGTAGCCCAGACTGGCCTCGAACTTGGGATCCTCACACCTCCGTCTCCCAAGTGCTGGGACGGGTGCTGGAATTACAGGTGTGTCACCACGCCTGGCACGGAGATTCAGGCCCTTTAAGCCTCAGCTCTACAATCCCAGAAGGTGACTGGAGTCTCAAACCAGACCCGTTGTCAGGGGCAACTGAGCAAGCAGTATCCCCCTTCCTTCTTCCACCCCAAAGTATCTAGCCATCACCACCCTGGGTTCCTATTTCCAATTTCAGGGTAGGAAGCAGTGATTGCAATTTCAGAGGAACAGAGAGGAGTTCAGCCTTCCCCACCATGCAGTCCCCAAGCTGTCCCCTCTGTGGCATTGGCACCAAGAAGGCCAACAGTCTGTGGGTATTAGACTGCCAAGGTCAGCCCTGGGGGCAGCACAGAACTCCAGGTACTTCGGGGCGGAGACCCAGCGCCCCAGCACTCCACAGCGTGGGGCAGCACAGGGTGAGTCCTCTCTCCCTCCCTCTGACACTTATTTGCCTCCTCTGGATGCCACTCGGCAAAGAGCAATGGCCTCGGAATCAGTGGTTAAGGCCAAGTCCTGACCGGGGTGACTCCCAGCTGTGTGACCTCCGTAATACTTCCTATCTCCTCCAGGCCGCCCCTCCTTCCCTATTGGATGGAGCAGAAAGACTCTGCTCAGAGCCGTGGGGGTGTGTCAGCTACTGTACGTGAGATGCTTTAGGAACGAGGGGCCCTAAAACTAAGGGTCCAACACAAGTTCCTCCTCACGTCTGTGTCCTGTCTCCTCTCCAAGGCAGTGGGTGCCCTTGGGTGAAACTGGCCCTGCTCACCTTTCTAGACCTTGTGGACTTAGTTCAGGACCTGATGCACAGTAGGTTCTGAAGCAGTGTTTGAGAAATTAATGAGGCAGGACTCAAAAGGTTCTGCTCCCCTTTCGATGCCTGGCCAACACTAAGAAGCTCTCTGTGTCCTTTTCTTCCCTTAGCTGGTTTGGGGATGAGCTCCCAAGACACTCTGAGGACTTGCCATCAGCACTCCCAGGTCACTGCTGGGTCATTGATAGTTTGTGACTCTGGGGATACTTGTGATCTACTTGGATATAAGGACTGACTTCTCTGTGCTTTCTCAGTGCCTGGAACTGGGAGATGTTCCCTATTGGACTCTGGGTGGATGGATGAATGGATGGATGGTTGGGTGGATGGATGGATGGTTGTGTGAATGGATGGGTGGATGGGTGGATGGTCGGGTGAATGGATGGATGGATGAGTGAATGGTTGGGTGGATGATGGATAGATGGATGGTTGGGTGAGTGGATAAATGGGTAGATGGATGAATGGATGGGTTAATGGGTGGATGGGTGAGTGGATGGTTGGGTAGATGGATAGATGGTTGGCTGGCTGTCCGGATGGTTGGATAGATGGGTAGATAGATGGGCAGTAGGATGTATTAGTAGATGGATGGAAGGATGGTTAGAAAGATGGATGGATGGTTAGATGGATGAGTGGATGCATGGGTAGATGGATGGGTGGTGGGATGATTAGATGGTCTGATGAATGGATAGACGGATGCATAGTGCAATATTTAGATAAGTGATTATATGAATGGACAACGGGTTGCTACAGAGTGGGCTTCAGCTAGTGAGTTGATTGCAGGAGGATCAGTAAAGGGGTGAAAGGGTGTTGATATAATGATGGAAGGCATTAAGACTAAGTGGGGACTGGAAGGAACAGGGAGGATGGACTATGGAGAATAGATATTGGCAGGAGGAGAGGATATTTAGGATAGAATTGGTTGGGGGAGTTTCAAGGATGAGATGGGCTAGACCAAGGGTAGAAGACGCTGTCTGCCTAATTCATGGGGGGTGAAGGCTTTTCCCTGGACATACTCACCTGGTGTCACTTTGAGGAACTGGCTCACCTCCTGGGGCTCCGCTTTGATCACTGGCAGCTGAGTCATCTCTCCTGGAGCCTGAGGAAGGGTAGGCCCAAGTCCATCAGCTGTCCCAGGGATGATGCCCACCAGCCCACCCAGCCCACTTTTTTCCCTGAGGCCAGGAGTCTGCCCTACAGTTAAGGGAGTTGCCGGACTTGGGGTTCTGGATGCATCCCAGAGGGGACAGGGGCAAGGTCTCATGCCACACCTCACAGGACAGAATGTGACCAAGGAGTATCGTGCAGACCTTCTGCTCGGAGCAGGAGGGCTTCCGGTTTCCTCTGAGGCCAGGTCACCTCCTTGGTGGAGGCTGACCCTGTGCTGTGAAGGGTCAGGACCAAGGGCCTTGGTATGTGGGTTGCCCTGAGGACCAGAGGTAATGTCTGCCTGTTATGGTTTCGTTCAAAAGTGTCCCCTAAATTCTCATGTGTTCAGAAGTGGGCTTCTGGGGTGATTGGGTCATAGGGGCGCTGTACCCCTCAGTGGACCCACCCATTGATGAGTTCATTGCTGACTCACTGCTAGTGGGTGAGGCCTGGATGGGGGAGGTGGGCCACTGGGGCCTTGGCCTGGGAAGTGCATTCCCGCCCCGCCTACCCTTCTCCTTCTGCTTCCTGACTGCCGTGGGTGAGCAGCTTCCCTCTGCGACATCCCCCCACCACGCTGTCGCTGCCTTGGCGTTGGTCAGCCATGGACTGCACCCTCTGAAACCTCTGCTCTCTTCAGTTGAGGGTGTTGGATATTTTGTCCTAGTAGTAGGAAAGCAACTAATATGCTGGCACGCTAAAGCTGCCTAATGCCTGGGGACATGGCAGAGAACAGCACAGAAGGAGGAATTCCTTGGCTGCGGCTCAGTCCCGTAGGAGAGGTAAGAGTAAAATCCGGAAAAAGGACTTGGAAGCAATGAGAGTCCCTGATGGGTTTTAGGTAAGAGGTGGATGGAATCAGATTTACATGTTTAACAAGTATCTACATGTCTATTTCCATTCCAGCTTATTAAGGAACATACATGGCTCCACCTATGTGACACCAATATGCATGTAGTTTATGGTGCTGGATTTGGGGACCATCTCTCCCTGATGGATCTGCAGCCAGCATAGAGGTTGTCATCTTGTGGGTGGGACACAGAATCTGGAATACAGGAAGTTCAGGCTGGCCTTGAACTCACTGTGAGCCTCCTGCCTCAGCCTTCTGAGGGCTGGAATTACAGGTGTGTGCCACCATGCCCAGCTGCTGGGAAGTAGCCTGGGCCGTTTCCATGCCTGAGACCTTGGTCTGGGTTGAGCTGGGCCCTGCTTTCTGCATATAAGGAGGACCTCAGCTCACCGTGATGGTGCTGTGGCACATGCCATCACATCATGGTGAACGGGCAGCCAAGGGGGAGGCAGAGGCCTGCTCTGGGGCTTCTGACCCTCAGTCTGAGGGCCACAGTGGCCTCCTGTTCATGCTGTCCCCCGGACCTAGTGGGCCCTCTCTCCCTCAGCCTTGCCATGGTCCACAGGCTCACCTGGTGGGGGATGGGCAGCCTGGACAGGGGGCTGAGGCCCAGCAGGGGAGTAGTGGCCATGGTGGCAGCGGCAGCAGCCATGGCAGACGAGGCGGCCAGCGGGTCCACAGGCAGCTCCGGGCTTTGCTCCTGCTTCACCATGATGGAGCAGAGTTTGTGTCCCAGCGCCCACGCTCCGTGCTCCGTGTCTGGGGGAAGTGGGAGGACCTGGGCTCAGGGGACTCCCAGAGGCCAGCGCTCAGCGCCCCCTGCCGGCGGGCGCTGCCCAGACAGACGCTGAGTACACAGTGGAGAGAGCAAGACAGGTGGGAACCCTTGGGAGGTGGCAGCACGGGTGGAAGCGGCCAGGGCATCTTCTGCATCCGGGCACCGAGGCGAGATCCCTCCTGACTGAGGGGGTGACCTTAGGCCTCTCTGCACCTCGGCTTCCTAATCTTTCAAATGAGGGAAGAAACAGACACACCTATCAGGAGGTAGGGAGGGTTAAATAATACAAGGCACAGAAGCCACTTAACCCAGCCCTGGCAGAGGAGCCTGGGCCCTGGCATCATCAAAGGAGACCAAGAGAGGCCAGAGGTCAGATTTAATCCCCATCAATACTGGGGATTAAACTCCGGACCTTCGTGCCGAGCTTCATCCCCAGCCCTTTAAAGAAAATAATAATAATAATTCTTATTTTTTTTGAGACAGCATGACATGGTGGCACATGCCTATAATTCCAGTACTCAAGAGGCTGAGGCAGGACGATTGCTGTGAGTTCAAGGCCAGCTTCAACCTTACAGTGAAACCCTGTCTCAAAAAAACAAGGGGAAAAAATATATATATATGTATTATATATATATTATATATATATTATATATATTATATATTATATATAATATATATATATATTCAGAGTCTCCCTAAATTGCCCAGACTGAGTTCAAACTTACTATCCTTCTGCCTCAGCCTCCCAGAGCACTGGATTTATGGCTCAGTATGCCATGCCCGGTCCTGAATTACTGACTTTTAAAAAGATCAATCTGTACTTGGGAACAAGGTGTGGAGGCTGTTTTAAATAAATCACCAGACTGAGGCAGGAAAAGAGCATAGGGAACAGAGAGAAACAGAGTTAGAACACAGGAGGGGACAGGGACTCTCCACTGACAGAGACCACCTCCTGCCCTCTAAGGGGTCTCCGGCCTCACCCTGCAGGTAGTGAGTCTGGAGAGCCCTGTGGGTGCAGCAGAGAGGTGGGGATACAATACGGCAGCTCGCAGAGAAAGGGCCAGTGGTGCTTTGGGGCCGCTGTGGGTGGGAGAGGAGTCAGGCCTGGCGCCACCTGCTGAGAGCCCCAGGCCGGCAGCGGGAACACCCACTGTCCTCCTAAATTACAGGGCAGGCCACTTGCCTCCCTCCCGCAAGCTGCCTCGGTGAAGGCCCACAAACAAATTGCTTTAAAAATAGACTTGGGAGCCGGGTGTGGTGATGCAGGCCTGTAATCCTAGCTCTCCAGAGGCTGAGGCAGGAGGATTGCTGTGAATTTGAGGCCAGCCTGGGATACACGGTGAGTCCCTGTCTCAAAAATATAGACCTGGGGTGGCAGAGGAACTGCCTCTGGCCCAGCAGAGGGGGATGGAGACCCTGGCATTCGAGGGCCCCCCTGTACACTCCTCCCTTCCCCAGGCTGGGCTGCAAGGCCTCTCAGTCCAGAGGCTTGGGCAAGCCAAAGCCCCAAAGTGTCCTGCTGTCCTGGTGGGATACAGAGGCCAGGTACTCTGGGGCCACCTCATCTCTAAGCCCATCACTTGGCTGGCAAGTGCGGCTGTCTCCATCTGAGAGATGGGATGGGACCATGACAAACTCACGCAAGGTCACGGCCCCTGCAGGCAGAGAGTGAGAATTCAAGCACTGTTGGTGGCACACGGCATATTAACAGGCCTTTAGGGCACCGAAGGAAAACAGACTGGCTACTGATACGTACCTAGCATGTGCTGGGTGTCGAGCTGGGGACTTTATGTGAATATATTTAATCCTTTCTGGACCTTTCAAGGTACATTTTAAAATATTATAATTGAAGAGGCAGAGGCCCAGAGAGATTGAGAAACTTGTTCAGTGTCACTCAGCAGCTCATGCAGGTACCCAGAGGAGGCACACCAAGGCCTGTTAGGTTCCCGGCCCAGCTGCTTCTGCCAGGGAAGGGGGTTGGTTGAGGCTTAGATTTGGGGACTGGCTCATTAGTCTCCATTCCTCTTCGTGGGTATGTGTGATATTGAGCCCAGGAACTTGCTAAATTGCCTAGGTGGGACTCAAATTTGAGATCCTTCTGCCTCAGCCTCCCAGAGTGCCGGGATTACGGGAAGCCATACCCCGAGAGGGTTGCTAGGTGGCTCCTGCAAGGGTCTCAGGTGTCTTGTGGCCTGGGCCACCTCTCACCTTCGGTGGTGTCTTCCATCTTGATGGGCACTAGCGGGCTCTGAGGCGCTGAGTCTCCACTCAGCGAGTAGCTGTGCTCCGCCTGAATGCCTGGTGCTGGGGGGTCCAGTTCCATGTCCAGCAGGGGGCTCTTCTCATCCAGCGCTGGGTCATCAAAGAAGCTGCTGAACAGGTCGTTGGAGAAGTCATCCATGTTCTCCACGAAGTGGTCCAGGTGCTCCGGGAAGTGCTGTGGGGGCAGGCACAGGGGACAGGCTCAGGCTGGCCACTTCCTCCTGCTGTTCCCTGCTGTCGTCTCCACCAACCTCCCCACCAGCACCTACTCTTGTCATAGCATAGCCCAGGCTGGTCTCAAACACCTGGCAGTCTTCCTGCCTCAGCCTCCCCAGTGCAGGGATTACAGGCATGAGCCCAGCTTCCAAGCCATTCTTTATACCGAGAGTTTGGGCTCTTGGGTTCTGATCTTGGCCTGGACACCTCCAGCTATGACTCAGTACAGTGCAAACTGTGGATGGTGACTCACGAGTGGGTTATGAAATCGATGTGGTGGGTCACAGCCAGAATTTTAAAAAATGTATTTTTAAATTTTTTTACTTGACACATACTAATTATCCATATTTATAGGGTCCAGTGTGACATTTCAATACATGGATGTAATGTGTAATGACTGGATTGGGTCCTCAGGATAGCCATCGCCTGGAGCAGTTGTCATTTTTTCATGTTAGGAGGACTAAAAATCCTGTCTACTAGCTATGTTTAAATGCACTTGCTCAGGAAGCTGAGGCAGGAGAATCACTGAAAGTTCAAGGCCAGCATGGGCTATACAGTGAGTTCACAGCCAGCCTAAACTGCATAGTGAAACTCTCAAAAAAACCATTAAAAAATCTGATAAAAATCTTGATTTCTGTGATTTTGAGAAGCTTAATTAAACTGTTTCATTTCATTGTCTGTACTGTGAGGCCAGTAATCGTTCCTACATGCTAAATTTGTTGTAAGGATTTGACGAATTAATACACGTAAAGCATCAGTAGAGGCCCTGGCACATAGTAATTACTCGACAAATGTCAATAAAGCATTCTGGGAGCTGACATGCAGTAGGTGCTGATAAGCTATTTCTTTTTTCTCTTTAAACAATTATAGCTTGGCTGGGTATGGGGACCCAGTAATCCCCTAGGAAGAGGCTGAGGCAGGAGGATTGCAAGTTTGCAGCCAGCCTGGGTGAGTTAGCAAGACCTTATTTCAAAATAAATGGAAAGGAAAACAAGAAAGGGGAGCTGGGAAGTAACTCAGTAGTGGGCACTTGCTTGGTATGAGAGAGGACCTGGGTTCAATCTCCAGTATTGGGAAAAAAGAAAGAGATGAATTAAAAAGGTTACTGTTATCCATTCATTATTTACTGAATGATTGCATTGCTGGTGGGGTGGAAGAAACGGGCAGGGTTGCTTCAGGCTCTGGATTCCCCCCTGGTGCATAGTTAAGGTCTGGCTTTGTGAGATTGGCTCAAGGTCCAGAGTCTGACTTTGTTAGTTTGTTTTATTTTGCTTTGCTTTGAGACAGGGTCTTGCTATGTAGCCCGGGCTGGCCTTGAACTCCCAGTAATCCTCCTGCCTCAGCCTCCCAAGTGCTAGGACCACAAGTATGTGTCACCACACACAGTTTGGTTATTGTTTATTATTATTATTATTATTATTATTATTGTCTTTTTTGAGGCAGGGTTTCACTATATGGTTCAAACTGGCCTTGAACTCACTTGGTAGCCCAGGCTGGAATCAAATTCGCAGCAATCCTCCTGCCTCAGCCTCCCAAGTCTGGGATTACAGGCATCTGCCACTGTGCCCGGCTCATTGTTAATTATTATCATCATACAAGTCCAAAGTTTACAACTAGTGCCTGATGAGAGGATCTAGACCGAGATGAGTTCAAAAACCCACACAGGTCCCTCCCCACTCCCTACTCCCTGGGGTGGAATCACTTAATTCCATCCGCACAATTGCCCAGAGAGATAAGCAAGCATGTCTCTGCACTTGACTGACAGGGAGACTGAGGCTTGGGTAAAGCAGTGTCCACAGCCATGGTCAGCACTTCTTGGAGCGTCACACACCTTCCCCTCTTCAGTCACAGTTCAGTCACAGAAGGGTCTGTGGTTTTTCAGCAGCTCATTAAATACAAGCAGAGGACTAGTTTAGCATGCCCCAGTACTCAGGAGGCTGAGACAGAAGGATGGCTTCGAGTTCCAGGCCAGCCTGGACTGCACAGCAAAACCTTGCCTCAATAAACTAAACTAAACCAAAAAAACAAAGAAGAAACAACAAAATAAACAGGTAAAGGGACTGGATTTTGTATCCTGAGGGCAAGGCCACCAGCACCAGTTGTCCATCAGCACCCTAGGTGGGCACTACCAGGCTGTCCGGGGTCTGAGGGAACAAGTCTCTGCCAATACCTGTGATCCCAGACAGAAACCCTTTATGGGCCACCTGCCCCACCAGCAGCCAGCCAGGCCAGCTGCAGAGCCGGGCTGGCCCAGCAAGGGGCGCTTCCTTCAGTCCCTGCCCTGGGGTCTCTCCAAGGGCTGCCTTGGGGCTGCGCGGCTCTCAGGGAGGGAGGATGAGTCAGTGCCTCCTCCTCCGGCAGCCGAGTCTCAGGCGATGATAAGAGTGTGCCAAACCCCTTCCCGGAGCCCTGGGAGAGGAGAGACCCTCCCGCCCCCGCTGGGTCCCTGGAGACCAGGTTCTCTGAGAGACACCCCTCTGGGAGCGCCCACAGGAACCTGCTAGGGAGCTCGGTGGCCCTGATTTGGGAAGAAGCCCCCGCCCCACCTGCTAGAAACAGCAGCCAAAGCCCAGCAGGATGAAACTTCCAGAGCAGCAGGGCCAAGGGGAAGGGGAGGGCAGCCAAGGGGCAGTGGGTGGGGGCAGAGCCACTGAGATGTTCGGGTCCCCCCTGCTCGGCGCTTTCTGGGGCACTGCGGGTGTGGGCTCGTCCCTCGTGGAAGCGCCACCCTCAGGTCACCTCCAAGAGTGCTTTGTTGCCCGTTTCCATCTGGCAGCCAGCGTCTAGCAGCCCAGCAGCGCTAGCTTAGAGGCAGAAAGGACCTGAGAAAGTTCATGGTCCTTCAGCCTCCCATTTGCTAAAGTGAGGTCCAGAGTGGGAAACCACCCACCCAGGGTCACACGGCGGGCTGGCGATGTTGAGGGCAGGGTTCCCTGCAGCTCCGGGGTGGTCCCCATTTCTTCCTCTGCGCCCATCTCCCCCATGCTTGGAAAGCCCACTCTTTGGACGGCCCCAGCTCCAGCTCGGGCCCCTTTTTCCCTCCCTTATCCTCATTCCAGCGCATGCTGAAGGTTCAGTTTTAGATTATCCAGAGGAAAGCAGAAGTGGAGCCAGCAGTCAAGAGTCCAAGAAGGGCAGTCATGTCGACGTTGTGAAGGGGGTCTGGGCTCTTCTAGGGGGACCCTTCCACGAGGGTGCCTTTCCAGACAACGGGGTCGGAAGCCAGAGAGGCAAACATTATGATTTGTTTCTCTCCTTGTTAAAGATTTTTTCCTACAGAGTTGCCAATATAAGCTTTTCGGCTGCCACGCGCAGCCGGCGGCGGCTCCACTTGCTTGGAAGCGAGGTCTCAACTCCCGGTTTTGCAGTACTGCTCACGCCCATTAAGGGCTGCACCCAGGAGCAGCCATTCGCCTTTTATAGGTGAGAGGGTCATCCGGGTCCTGCCGGCCGGGTGCAGCCCACGAATGGTTAACCCGGGACGGCTCGGGGCCGTCCCCCGCCAGAATTTCGCCTGCTCATTGGTCAGGATCGCAAGCTGTTGGCCAATGGGAGGGGGCTGTGCGCCACGGCCCTCGGAGGGCGAGGAAGCGCGAGGAGGAAGGTCCCGGGCTCAGCAGCGGGCGGCGCAGGGTTGGGGGTTCAGGTCTCCTGGGACCCGCCCGTTGCCTTTCCGTGTGGGGGCAGAGGGCGAAACCGCAGGTTCCCACGGTGCCCCAAGACTCTACTAAGTAGCACGGCCCCGCCCCCTGTCCGACGGGGCGGGGCAAGTGGAGAGGGCGGGATTCCGACTCCGAGCCCGACTGGAGGGGAGCAGCGGGCCAGCGTTCTCTAGCACCCTCGCCGCCTCTCCTCCAAGAACCCACTAGGGGCGCAGTCCTGGGCAGGGGATCTCTGTTCCTGCGGGAGAGGGGACGGTGAGACTGCCCTGGTTGCCCCACCCCATCCTCCGGCGCCCTGCTAGGGTCCATGCCAAGTCAAGGCTCTGGGGACCCCACTGCCTTCTGGGGTGTCAGGGAGGCAGGTCTCCCACTTAAAGCAGCCTCAGTGCGCCCCCTCCCGCAGTCCCCCAGCTCCTCGGAGTCCGCACCCCCTTCCCTGGCTTCTGACCCGCCTCAGGTTGATTCAGTCTGTGATAGGGAAAGGAGGAAGGATACCAGCGTGGGTCCCAGCTGAGATGTGGGACACGGGGGTGGGGGAAATCCCTAGCCCGAACATTCCTTCCGAGAGACTGAGCCCTGGGCAGATAGGAGAAGAGGCCTCTCACATTTCCCTTTCCTGCCCCCGCAGGCTGGTTGTACAGACAGCCCCTCCCCAAACACACTGACCCGCGCATTCCCGGATGGTTACTGGCCTCGTGGTCACTCGAAGATTGCTCCCATTTCAAGCTGCAGGGCCACCAGTCTGAGTCACTGCTGTGTCCAGTGTGTGTGTGTGTGTGGGGGGGGTCAGGACAGCAGGGAGAGGAGCTGGCCCTGGGTCCTCAGTTGTCATTGGTTCTCCCTGTCCTTCTGCAGATCACCATTCAGAGACCCAGGACTTAACTTCTTAGAGTTTGACTCTGACTCTTGAGGAAGAGGAGGTGGCCCTAGACTCGGACCCTGGAGGCCCCAGTTTAGTGTCTGGGCAGGGTCAGGTGAAGTCTCCTCTCCAGGGCCCAGTTCTAACTGGCTATAGTTGTATCCTTACGGAAGTAGGGTGGCAGGGGTAGATGGAGTGAATTAGTCCTCAGAGAATGTAGTCTTGGCCTCTCTGGGCCTGGAAGGGGTGCAGTTGGCTCTCTTGTGCCTTCTGGGGTTGGGGGTTGCATCATTACAGCCCCCCAGCCTTGTGCTCATCCCCAACTCCCCATAGTCCCCGAGAAGGGGAAGGTGGCTGCTGAGGCTCTGTAATTCCCCCCTGCTGAACTGCTCACCGAACAACCCAAGCCTGCATTAGGCGGAGATGCCTTTGTGTGCGCGCATATGCACATGCGAAGGATATGGGCTGGGAGGGTCTGTTACACTGGGGATCTTGCTTGTCTGACACCACCCAATGGAATGAGTTCAGCTCATCCCATGTACAGCCTAGTGCAAACACTCACACGCACACACACCAGGTGGACACTGTCTGGCACAAGCACAGAGCCAATCATGATGTCAGATGTGATCAAACGGATGCAGATTGGATTATGTATACTCAGCTGGTGGGGTGGCTCAGTGGTGGGGGCTTGCAGAGCCTGCTAGAGGCCCCAAGTCCTCTCCCAGCACTGCAAATAACAAACAGACCAAAAACCCAAGACATACGCATGCTCACACATGTGCGGCCATCCCAGACCCACTCACGCAGACCCTGTCCTGGTCCCAGTTTCACACAAACACATGCAACATCTCGCGTGATCGCACAACTAAACCCTGCCTGGGCCAAGCCACTGCCTAGATCTGAGTCATGCATGCTGCGGCAAAAAAGATTTGGGATCCCTGGCTTGCCTGGAGGAGGAGCTGGAGTGGGGACTGAGCTTTCTGTGCCAGTGTGTGCAGGGAAGGCGCAGGCTGGCTGGCACTGCCAAGGGCTGCTTCTTGCAGAGCAGGTGCTGGGGAGGCCATGTGCACTCTGCAGCCCCCAACCCAGCCATCTAGGCCTCTGCATCCCCCTCCTCACACCAGCAAGCCCACCCTGGTCCCCCAGGTTCCCCGCCAAGCCCTGGCATCTTCTGACCAGGCGGCCCCTGTGCTGTGGCCCAACCCCGGGGGTAGGCGCCAGGCTCTGTCTGGGCAGGAGGAAACGATGGCAGCAAGTGCAGCCGGCCAGGGCTGGAATTAACTGTCACTGGCATCCCCAAGGGGATGGCAGCCCATGGTCTGGCTGCTGGAGACATTGGCCAGAGGATCCCTTCGGGACAGCTCAGGATACTGGAGATCAAGCACCAGTCCCATTTGTTGGTACTTACTAAGCACCTACTATGTGCCTAGCTCTATACATACAGAGATAAACAGGCCCGATTCCTGCTCTCATCTATGAAGAGGAGTCCACGTGTCAAAGTCTGATCTCTCTTCAGAGCTGGATCAAGAAAGATCTAAACCAAGTGTAATGGTTTGTGATGTCTGTAATCCCAGCACTTGTGAGGGTGAGGCAGGACTGCTATGAATTCAAGCTTAGCCTGAGTGCTACATAGTGAGACCCTGATTCAAAAGCACTAAAGAAGAGAGCGAGAGAAAGAGAGAGAGACAGAGAGAGAGAGAGAGAGAGACAGACAGACAGATCTAAAACTCCAAAGTGACTGTCATTTTCAGCTCAATAACAATCAATGACTCGCTACTCCCCTGAGGATACAGTTCCGATTCCTTAGTGTAATTTGAAATGATCCACTCATTTTGCCTCTGCCCTGCTATGTCTAATTCTTACGCATATCTCTGAAGTATAGCAAGACTTGGATGTTTGCTGGTTGACTGTCTGACTGTGTGGGTAAGTGGAGGAATATTAATGAACATTATTAATGGCCTGAGGTGCTCGCCTGTGCCACAGAGCACCAGGAATAACTGTCCTGGATCCTGCATCCATGCCAGCTTCTGCCCCAGGAAGATTTTCCATTTGCCTGGCCTCCGTCCCTTGACCCCTCCCTGGTAGGACCTGCTGTACCCATTCTCTGGGTTGTTTGAGCCTGAGGCCCTTTTATTCTGAAACCCCAGGCAGACCAGTTAGTTACCTGGGGAGTGGAGGCCCCTCTCAGTGCTAGAGGAGCTGCCCGGGGCTCAGGCCAGGTCCAAGGGTCCAACAGGGCCCAGTGGCCAACCAGGCAGAGCTGCCTTGTGGCCTGGGCCAGCTGGAAGGCTGTCCCAGCTGGAAGGCAGTCCCTGCTAGAGCCCACAGCGGCCCTGGCCAGGATCCTCGGCCTCTCCCTCTGCTCCATATGCACAGCACTGGGCCTTTGGCTTGGCTTCCTCAGGTCCCAGCCTGTCTGAGCTGTGCTCAGATTTTATTTTGGGGAGAGGTGGTACAGTGTTCCCTCCTGTTTAGTCCCTTCTTGCAGGGAAGGTGCAGGACTCATGGACCCAGCTGAGGATCAGGCTGTGACCCTGACCCCTGGGGTTGGGACCTCCAAGGACTCCTGCCCCAGCCCATGCTCCAAAGCCAGCTGCCCCTGCCTTCTCCCTATACCAGCTGTGTGACCAACGCTTCCCTAGTCCTTCTTTCCTTCTTGAAGTTTCAGAGCACCGCTAAGTTCTCCCCATCCCTATGGAGACACAATGCAGCTTAATGGCTACCCGCAAGGGTGGCCCCAGACCTGGCTATAGCCTGGCTCTGCCACGTACTGGGTAGCTTGGGCAGGTGACTTAACCTCTACAACCCTGTCTCCACTAGGGCATGAGGGTCTTCTATCCCCTCGACCACACGGCAGTGAGAATAAAATGACTGCGCTTTTGTAAAGGGCTCTGCAGAATGCAGGGTGCGGAGTAGACTTGCTCAGTGCGGCAGCTGTTTCTATTATTTTTGTGCTTTTTTTTGTTGTCTTTTTGAGATAGGATTTCATTATACAGTTCAGGCTGGCCTTGAACTCACTTTGTAGCCCAGGCTGGCCTGAAACTTGATGTAGTCCTCCTGCCTCAGCCTCCCCAGTGCTAGGACTAGAGGTGTGCGCCACCATGCCTGGCCAGCTGTTTCTATTATAACTGATGAAGAAAACCAGGGCCCGGCAGACTGGTTCTTGAGCCCACAGCTCCAGGGAAGCAGCCCTTTCCTGAGCTTCCATTTTTCTATCTCCCTTCCTAGGAGAAGGGGAGGCTGGCAGTAGCCCAAAGAATTTTCTTTATTATTATTATTTTGGTTTTTTGAGATAGGGTCTCACTGTGTAGTTCAGGCTGGCCTTGAACATGATATGCAGTTCATGTTGGCCTTGAGTTTACTGTGTAGCTAGCTCAGGCTAGCCTCAAACTTGCAGTAATTCTCCTGTCTCAGCCTCTTGAGTGCAGGGATTACAGATGGGCGCCACCATACCTGGCTTCGTGCAAAGAAGAATTTTCTTGAGTCAGTTGATGGGCAAGTGCTGAGTCTTCCTGGTGGCCTCCTACCTCCGTGTCTAGTCCCAGCTGGTGGTGGGAGGGAGGCAGTTCCTCCCATGTCCCAGGCTCTGTCTTGCTCACTGAAGGTGAGGGGCCCAGGAAGGTGACCCCAGCACTCAGCCCCATGGTAGACCATGAGGCCAATGGGCCTGTGAGGTGGGGGAGGGCTGGGTCCTGACATCACAGAGTGGAAAAGCTAAAGCCACAGCCACTGGGGCCAGCTGGGGCCTTTCCAGCGTCCAGATGTCTCTGGAATGTGCTGAGCTGGGAACTACCTCGCTCCTTCCCCACCACCCCCAACCCCTCGCCCTCATCTGCTTGCTCCAGCTCGGCCTCCACCCCACCCCTGCCCTGCCTCTCTCCTCCCTCCGGGGAGGGCCCGGTGTCCACTGCCCTGGTCTTTCACCACCGGCCAGCTCTCTCTCACTCCTCGTTCCTAGGAAGGGCCTGTGAGAGGCAGGAGTTGGTCGGTCGGGGTGGCTCGGGCTGACAGTGCAACCTCAAGTGGGTCGGGGGAGATGGGCGCTCGGTGAACTGGGAGGGGAGAGTTCTCAGCAGATCGCGCATGCCAGATCCTAAATGTGGAACTGATTTGCAGCCTTGGAGAGAAAGAGGTGAAGGCTTTGGGGCTGCAGAGGGCAGGGCTAGGCCTCTGCTCTGCGCGGGTTTGCGAGGGGCTTCAGGCATTTTGTTGAGGCTGACCGGGTTGAACGGGGGCTGGAGATGTAGCGCGGAGGTAGAGCACTTGCTCAACCTGCGCAAGGCCCGGGGTTCCATCCCAAGTACTGAGAAACCAAAGACAAAGCTACCAGCGGGGCAGGGGAGCCCCGTCAACGTGCTGGGATTGGACCAGAGGTAGCGCATGCCTCAGGCTGTAGAGCACGGCCTGCTCAGGGGAAGAGGACGGCCTGGCCCCTCACAAGAGTGGAGCTGCCTTGGGCCTCCTAGGCCAGCCTGGCCCTGAATAGGGGGCTGAAAGGCGGAAAGGGAGAGAGTAACCTGGACTGGCACAAGTGTCCCATCTGGGTGCAGAGTGGAAGGAAGTCAGAGGGCAGAAGGGACCTGGGCTCTGCGGCCACCTGAGAGAAATTCCCATTTCTCTCTCCCCTGGGCAGGGCTTTGGTCATCCAGAGAGTCAGACAGCTGAGGCCCTCACCCTGGGAAACTCTAGGCATCAGAGGAGCTGGGCACTACCATCTCATCCAGCCCAGAACCATTGATGGCTCCCTATTGCCTGCAGAAACACCTGCCAGCTCCCTAGTGTGGTATGCAAGGTAAATGGATCCCAGCTTATCCTGGTGCTAGAGCCCCTCATCTCCTCCTCCTTCCAGCCTCGCAGGACTGAAGCCCCCAGCTCCCTAAACCCACTGGGAGCTGTACTGTGGCAGGGCCTTTGCTTATGCTGCTTCCTGTGCCTGGAATGCCTTTGCCTTTCACTTCCTCAATTCAACACCTCTCATTCTCTAAGGCCCAGCTCATATGCTGCCTGTTCCAGGGTCTAGGACAGATTTCACCCTTGAACCCTTTGCAGGCCTCACACAGGGCCCAGCATTTACTATGTCTAATACAGCGGGCATTGTGGTGCACATCTATAATCTTGGCATTTAGGAGGCTGAGGCAGGAGGATTGCTGTGTATTTGAGGAAAACCTGTGTATTTGAGGACAACTGGGCTACACAGTGAGTTCAATGCCAGCCTGAACTACATAATGAAACTCTGTCTCAAGGAAAACAAGACATAATAATGATGATAGCTAATAGTTATGTGTCAGGTACCGCTCTAACCTTGCATTTAGCATTTCACTTAAGCTTCAGGAGATAAAACAGTTTCTGTCAGTGCATTCGACATATGGAGAAGGAAGAAGGGACTCGCAGAAGTTAAAAGCTTCTCCAGCTTTATCCATTAGCAAACAGAGCCACATTTGAATTCTGGCTCTGATTGTAGGACCTTTGGCTTTTTGTTTTTGTTTTTTTGAGACATGGTCTCAAAAAATGTTGCCCAGGCTGATTTCTAGCTCCTGAGCTCAAGTGATCCTCCTGCCTCAGCATCCTGAGTGCTAAGATTATAGGTGTGTACCACCATACCCAGCTCTCACAGTCTGCATTCCTTTTCTTTGTTTTTTGGTACTGAGACTCGAGCTCAGGACCTTGCGCTTGCCAGGCAGGCACTGTGCCGTTGAACTATATCCCCAGCCCTCTCAGTTTGCAATCTTAAGCACCCAAGATGACACTGGTTGGTGAAGAAAAGATCCTACTGTCCCCTCCCTGAAGGTAGCACAGGGCCAGGTGCTGTACCTGCTCTATGCAGGGATCCACCCTGGGGCCCAGAGGAGGGCCTGGGGATTTTGAGTTTCCCTAGAATGAAGCCTTCCCTCTGCAGAGAGGCCAGCCGGGTGGAAAGGTAAGGCCCTGGAAATGGGGCTCAGCATGGGCTGGGGAGGGGGGACACTCCCGTGCTGGAGACTGTCCTTGTCCCCCGAGGGTAGGGCCTAGACCCTCTGTCACTATACCTGATCGCATCCGCGTGAGGGCCCTTGGTTCTCTTGGTAAGCTTTCCCATCGAGGCAGGAAGTCACTCAGTCCGGAGCTACGTGTTCAAGCACACACAGATCCCGGGTAGAGCAGGGCTGGGCCTGACGCTGATGCTCCTGACCCCAGCGACGGCCAGCTCCCCAGTGCTTGGCCAGCTCTCTGCCCTTTGACCTCTGACCCGCTGTCTGCTCTGGCTAGTCTGGGAGTGGCACCCAGGCTCAGGACTTTCCTGCTTCAAATGTGTCCAGGATCACTCATCTCTTGCCCAAACTCACATGGCTTTAAACACTAAGGTCTTGAGAGCAAGGTCTGTCTTAAACCGGGTTGTGAGTTCCCAGGTATCTATTTTATTACAGCTTGAGATGTGCA
The DNA here is from genome assembly GCA_004027295.1 of Dolichotis patagonum. NCBI lineage: Eukaryota > Metazoa > Chordata > Mammalia > Rodentia > Caviidae > Dolichotis > Dolichotis patagonum. The sequence continues at coordinate 46,326 of PVJX010008311.1, read as the reverse complement.
TCACATACACTCCTTTAGTGAGCAGTATATTTCATAATAAAGACTACCATTATGATAAGGTGTAAGGTACACAGAGATTTAAGTTAAGATTCATACTTGAATAAACTAATGAATAAATATGTAAGTAAAATATATTTAAAAATCAAACCTAGAGGTGTGAATGTATCCTTTCTTTCACTGTCTGTCCACTGACCTTTGCATTTCTCATCATCCTCATTCCACCCTACCCCTTCCGTCTACTCTTCCATTCACCCAACCATTCATCCTTCTCCAATGTATATCCTTCTTCCACTTCTTCCCTTTTACCTCCATCAACCTACCCAGCCATTTGTCTACCCACCCACATAACCATCCATCCATCCATCTGTCTACTTACCCATAGACCTATCCATCCATCCATCCATCCATCCACCCATCCATCCATCCATCCATCCATCCACCCATCCATCCATCCATCCATCCATCCACCCATCCATCCATCCAACCATCCATCCACCTATCCACCAACCTGTCCATCCATCCATCCATCCATCCATCCATCCATCCATCCATCCATCCACCTACCCACTGACATGTCCATCCATTCATCAATCAATCCATCCATCCATCAATCCATCCACCTACCTACTGCCTGTCCATTCAACCATCCATCCATATGTTCACCTACCCACCAACCTGTCCATCTACCCATCCACCTACCCACCAACCTGTCCATTCATCCATTTACCTACCCACTTCCTGTCCATCTATCCATCTAGCCACCTACCCACTGACATGTCCATCCATTTACCCATCCATCCATGAACCTACCCACTGCCTGTCCATCCATCCCTCTGTCCATCCATCCATCCACCTACCCTCTGACATGTCCATTCACCTATTCATCCATCCATCCATCCATCCATCCATCCATCCATCTATCCATCCACTCATCTATTCATCTACCCACTGATCTGTCCATTCATCCATCCACCCATCTACTCACTGACCTGTTCATCCATCTATCCATCCATCCATCTATCCACCCACTTAACTGTCCATCCATTCATCCAACAAATATTTCTTTAGCACTCAGTCACTATAGCTATAGCCAGGAGATAGCATAAAACAAAACCCAACCCCCCCAAACCAAAATCAAACAAAAAAATGCCCCCCACAAATGAAAAATACTCCAAAAGATGGATACTCCCTGCTTTCAAGCAAGCTCAATCTAGTTTAGCAATGAGGAAACCAAGGCTCAAAGGCTAGGGAGGGAGAGGGGCTTGCCCGAGGTCGTGCACTGGGTTAGAGAAGTGGGGCTCTGAGGGGTGGGGGGAGCCCGCCGTCAAGGGGAGCCCACAAGCACAGGCACAGGCCTGTTGGCTTGGAAGAGAGCCCCTCACTTGCTTCCTGAGGCTGCTTCTCTCCTGGCTCTCCGTGAGGGCCTGCAGGGCCTGCCTCTTGCTCTGCGGCTTTCATTTTTGTTATTCTTTTGGAAGAGAAGGGGTGGGAGTGGCTGCTGCTGTCCAGCTGTTATGTCGGACCACACATCCCAGCCCAGATGTGTCAGACGCCTCTTTGTGATGGGTGAAACAGCTTCTGGGCCAAGGGCCAGGCCAAGGGAGCAGCATTAGGGCCCTGGCCCTGGGGAGCTGGCTGGGAGGTGTACTGGGCCCTGAGCAGAGAGGCTCAATAGTGCTGCAGGGTCAAGTCACTTCCTGGACCCCATGGTGCACTCGGGCCATGGGGATCCCAAGTTTGTTGACTGTCCGAGGACATCAATGCCTGTGACATATTTTGCCGAGTTCTGAGCTTCCTGTCCTGACTCTCCCCTCCCCCCAGCATGGCACCCCCCATCCTGTCCAGGACCCTGCACTCACTTGGGCTTTCCTGGCCCACAGGAGGGGGTCACATGGAGTTCTAGCCACAGCAATGTGCATGGTCTCGACTTCACTCCACCCAACTCTTCCTTCTCTTGCCTGCCCCCCAGAGCTCTGTGACTTCCAGAAGAACAGCCTGTTCCCCAGCATCTGGAGCTGGTTTCTTGAGGGAGGTTCAAGGGCCAGCCTGGTCCCAGAGAGAGATGGTCAGGCAGACCAGGGCTTGCAAGGGGCACGTGGCATGGGGAAAGGACATACATGCCCTCCTGCGGAGTCCTGGGGGCTGTGGAGAGCAGAGGAACAAGTTCCCGGAAGCACCAGGGAGCTGCACCCTGGGGGAATATGAGACGGGGTGTGACATGGGGCCTTCCAGGGGCTCTGGTTCTGTCTCTAAAGCCCTAGGCATCCATAGAGCACTAAGAAAGGAGTGGATGAGGGTGAAGGCAAGGACCTTCTGATATCCAGAATCTTCAGCTTCCTTTGAGCTGGACCATCAGCTCAAGCTCAGCACAGTAAAATGGGAAAGCTAGGCAAAATGGTACACACCTGTAATCCCAGCACCTGGGAGGCTGAGGCAGGAGATGGCCTTGAGTTCAAGGCTACACAATGAATTCAAGGCCAGCCTGGACCACGTAATGAGACCCTGTCTCAAAAAAACAAAACAAAACAAAACAATACCAAAAAAATGAAAAGATGGCTTCTAGCTGTTTCTCTGTCCCTTTCCTTGCTTCCTGCATTGGACTCCTGTGCTTGGACAGAGTTAACACACCCCCTCCTCTCTGAGCCTCAGTTTCCTCGTCTGCATGAGGATACAGCCCAGTCCCACCTGCTGAAACACACTGCAATAACTCTGTGCCACTGGGGAGGGGAGAGAGTTCCTTGGGGAGGGGGTGTGGAAGTCACTTCAGGGAAAACGAGACTGTGACTGTGACCTTGACAGTTTCCCCTAGCTTGGCTCAGATTCTCCAAGGGAGCCCAGTTTGTCCCTCCATAGCACTGGCCCTGGCATCTGTCTGGTGTCTTCTCCACTTGGTCCCTCTCTTTCACATATTAGAGGGCAGGTGTGAGATGTCTCCCTGTTCAGGTAACTCTGACACCTGGGACGGTGCCCCTCCCATACCAGTCCCTGAAGGAATGGGCCTTTGCATTAATAAGCAAGGGAGTCCTCAGCTGGTCCAGGGAGGCCAGGGCGGGAGGCAGGGACGCTTACAATAGACAGGGGAGCAGACAGCACTTCTGGGGGATCCAGCCGAAGTGCTGGATGCCAAACCCCTGCTGGAATTGTCAATAGACTTCTCAATCACCCAGGTCCGTTTCAGTGTTGCTTCGCTTCCATATGGGGTGGCCCTAGCATCTAGTAGCTTTCTTTACAAATACAGTCAATCTTTAAATAAAGCAAAGTACTCTACAGTGGAACCCAAACAGCTCCTGCCCTAGGTCCTAAGGAGGCGCCTATGCTACTGGAGATTCTGAGTTCAGCCTGTGGCCTGCAGGAAGCTTTCCCTCTTGGTTTTGTGCCTTTCATGATCCTACAGACCACCTGAAACACACCGCTGCTCCTCAACCCTAAAAACACAGCTCAGGACCTTGCGCTTGCCGGGCAGGCGCTGTGCCACTGAGCTACATCCCCAGTCCTCCGCCACCCCTTTTGTGGCACAGTATACCGTGCTAGGTTTATGGCAACGCACAAAACTGGTCTCTGTTTTTATGGAACTTTCTCATGGAAGAGAAAGATAATAAGCCAATTAAGATAACTGCGAGTTGGGATATAAAAAATTGTAGAACTGAAACAGAAAGTAGCAGGGGGTGTCACTTCGGGAAACTATGCAATGATCACGACCTTAATCGTAACTCCAGCCTGGCTCATATCCCCTCCCTGGGCGTCTACTCCAGCGTGACACCCAGCATGGCCTCTGTCCTGGGCCTTCCCTGTTCTGTCCCTCTCATCTGAATGTAAGTGGCTAAAGGCCAGGTGGGCTGCAGGATCCTGATGGGCAGGAGCAGATGGACTTCAGCTCTCTTTCCCGCCTCTCCTCCCTAAAATGGCCTGACCCTCATTCATTCATTCATTCATTCATTCATTCATTCATCAGTGCTTGGCTAAGGCTCACCGCGGGCGGGCACTGCACTAGGCACTGAGGACAGAGTGGTGACCAAGACAGACAAGGAACTGTCTTCTCCAGGAACCCCTGCCTCAAAGGACTCATTTCCTGGAGAGGAGGGGAAGCAAAACCAACAGCAGCCCCACAAGTCTGGGTTTGCTGCAGGAGTAAGAGTCTGAGGAATTGTCTGATGTGGAGCTCTGAGATTTGGGTTTCCCCATTAGTTTTTGTTCATTCACTTTTTTTGTAACGGATTCTACACTGAGAACTGGGTACCTTGGCCCCTCTGTCCTCTTTCGTGAGAGTTTAAAGAAAACAGTGTACACACATCCCCTCTTCTGAGGGCTGTAAAAAGCCCACCCACATAGGCAGGACCAAACACACATACTTCTCTAATCTCCCTAAATCCTCAAAGGCTGGGAGTGGGGGTGGGGGTGGGGGGGCTTTCTGCTTCCCCAGTTAACACTGGAAGAGCCAGGCTGGGGATCCGGGGTGGTGATCAGCCTCAC